>JBAMBK010001360.1:0-11221 GCA_037043435.1 Drosophila suboccidentalis
TTTCTCCATTAATTTCAATGAATTATTGATGAAATTCAAGGAAAATTTATATATTTGTGTTCGAGAGACGTATTAAAGAGGTATACTTTTAGTTGGATTAAAGATTAATTAACACTGGCTTGCATTGTTTATACAGATTCTTATTAATTAGTATAAACTCAAGTGCTTGTTATAAATCTGAACGTGAGCTTTAATTTAAATTAAAACTTGTTTATATATGTACAAAGAGATGAATGGTTAACTTCTAATTACCAGTTTTAACCGGACCATGCTGTGATAATAATGATAATCACATATTACGAGTATTTCTGTTCTTGGAACTTTGAAACTTATCTCTTATGCACAATCATAACAACGTTGTCGACCGACGACCGATGGTTGTTGAAAGCTTATAACGTGTTTGACTTGACTTCACGTTTCTGACGACGACAGACGAGAGAGCGTAGATAAATGGCACTTGAATAATTGAACTTTTGTGAGTATTTACTATATATTTTGTTGTTCCATAGAATTGTGCCAGTTAACTTCAGATCGAACTCTGTCAACGGGTTTCACTTCTTTCCGCTGTCTGCCATTAAAAATATACTGTAAACAAAATAAAACAAGATAAACAAATAGTTAAAAGTAGTTAACTTATTGCATTAAATTATTTAATTAAATTTTTTAAATAATTTAAAGTGGTTAGCTCACGAAAAAAAAGGTGTTTAAATATCATATTAAATGTGCTGTGATAGTTTACGCTGAAACAAATTCTGTCAACAGGTTTCAGTTCTTTTGCTAAAAATATCTCAAAGAATTTGAAAGACTAGCAATAAATTTGAACAAAGTACACAAATTGTTTGTACATAAATAAATTATAAAAAGATTTCAAAAAGAAGCCAGAAAAAAATATGTTGTCACGTTTTTGACTTATTTTCAAGTGGCAACAACAGACGTTGTTTTTTTGTTTTGAATGGTAAATATACCTCAAATATTGTTTTTTTTCTAGTATATGCAAGAGTATTTATAAAAAAATCAAAATATATTTTATATATATATTTTAAAGTGGCGCGCGGCTAATGCGACCACCTAGACTGACTTTATGTTTTTGTTGCCTCAGTTCTTGATTGGGGGTCAAATTTGCCTGGTCATAAGCAAGTAGCGTAAGCGTCAGAACCGCCACTAGAGTAAAAAGTTGTTTAACTGACGCTTTTATCATTGCACAATCTCGGCGACGAGGTTTGTAGTCGTTGCCATCGTTCATAGACTCGGATTGTGACTGTTTTCTGGTAGTGGCTGATCGGGAAAAACGCTTGTGCCAGCTGTTTTCCAACGTCATCGTCATCCCAGTGGAACTTGATTGCAAGTGCTGAACAAAATACACATCGTATTCAGCTACGCCTTCCATATTTCAATTTCCTTTCGCAGGTTCAGCGACGCCTTCAGGGGTATACACCTGAAATCGTAGCTGACACTTCCGCTGGTAATTCCGCTGCCATATACCGAATTATTCCCGGCCACGCATGTGCTTAAGCGAATTAGAGTCTGAAAGTTCGTCAGGAAATCTGAAATGTCTTCGTTACAAAAAGTCCCACTGGGAACGTTAGTTGTTGTCGACTGTTGACTGGTCTGTCTATCAGCTGCTTCACTGTGTCAGTCTTTTAGTTGGCATTTCAAATTATGCTGAGGATCATTTACTGTCACTAGTTCTTCACAGCTAGTGAATATCTGAAATATATAAATAAAAATAAATATATAAAAATATATAAATATAAAAAGTAAAGTAAAAGTGGCAGATAGTAAGTACACCACGTACTTGACCCTCTCAAAATGCAATATCAACTCACTTGGCCATATCTCTATTATTTTATTTCTGTTACATTTTAAACTGACCACACCCTGTCAGCGATCAATTTGTTTACGTCACGGTTTCATGGTTTCCATGGAATATTCCCAACATTTATTATGCTGGCAAAAAACATAATCAAACATGAGATCATTTGCATACGCGTGCGGAATAAGTTTCGAGTCGCGTCGTGTCTCCGAGTTTCAGTTTCGAGTTCAATTGGTTTATTTTGATATTGTCGATCGATCGGCGATGACTTGACGCTATCCTTCAGTGCTTTATTTATACACATAATATTCGCATTTGTATGTGCTTTGTTGTTGTTTATCAAACTAAATTGTATAGTATATTTTGTATTATATTCGCTTGAAATTGGTTTGACTGAAGGCTCTGCTTACTTATAGATTTCGCTGGTAATTTTCCTAGCTTTCTTTACAAACGAATTTTACGAATTTCCAATTATTACAAATATATATTATTGAGATAAAATATATATATATATTTGAGGTAAACTCAAACATCTGCAAGAGTCGCTTCCTGGTATACCAAGAACTTTCTCCATTAAAACGCAATTTAATTGAACTGCTGTGTGGAATCAAAACAAAACAATTAAAAAAGAAAATATATAAATTCCCAGAAGAATGCTTGGCTTTGTTATTACATCAGAATAGATTAAAGCGTAGCTAAAAATAGATATGTATACTACTTTATAAAAGAGACTTTACTAACTTAAATAGTGTGTTATTTTTGGCGTTTATCAAAGCGTTTTATCAACTTCTCCACAAGTCTATCGTTTTGTATGCCATTTCAAGAGTCCAAGGTTTGCAATTCTATGATTTTCACAACTTTGTGATTACCTGCTTTTGTACTACACACAAGAACACGTGCTTCGGTCTCAAATTGCGAGTGCCATTGAAGTGAAGGGAGATAGATAGAGAGAGAAAGCAGCTAACAACTGACAAAGATGTCAGAATTCTAGCCAATTAGTTGACACCTGTTGGCCGATAATCGCATCAATGAATCTGATTCTGGGGAGCTCCGCTTATCGCATTCTTCTTTTTTTTGGGCTTTAGGTTTGGCTGTTTTTACTACACATGACGCCATTTTCTAATCATTATCTGGCACTCTGAAATACACACACACTCCCTCTCTCTTTCTCTCTCTTGGTTTGCCTCTGTCTCATTCATTTGGCCGTCTGGCAAGCTGGTAATTGGTTACAACCGACGCTAACCAGTCTGAGTCAGAAGTGGCTTATTGTAGTAAATACTTGTGCCTCTCTGGCAAACAGTGTTCAACGAGCTTTATCAATTTGCATGGCTGTAGTCAGGTACTAATCAACTACGTTGTAAGCACTCGTTGTCCAGTGCCATCTTATCAATCGCATCTATTGTAGTTTGGACAGTTATTTGTTGCTTTGTTCTAAGACAACTAATTATGCGGAATACTTATGCCCTTAGATTGCCTTATTGTCTGTCAAGTTCATGATGAAATTCCCCTCAAGCTGGTTGATACCAACTAGTTCCGGTACTTCAATATCTTATCAGTATTTTATCAATAATTGACAATAATAAAATATTGCCACTTTGCATTCTATAAACGTGATTCATTGCCTTTGGAACATTAATTGTCAGTTTGTTATACTTTACTTTTTAATAGAATATATTTACTAAATTTCCACTCGACAACTGTATTTTGTGATGAGATCACAAAGTTCTATTTAAGTTTTAGTTCGATTAAAGTTTAGCTTTTTTATTTAGAGCTGAAATTGCCTTTTCAATCTGTTTCCTAAAAAATTATTTACTGCGATAAAATCAAAAAGAAGTGAATAGTCAAGCTTTGTATAATTATCTGATTTATGTTTTCCTAAAATCAGGGACCGATTATAATTTTTGTAATATAAATGAATAAATAAAATATATTTGTTGATAAAAAAAAATGTAAAATATTAATAAAATTTCAACTTTTATTAAGAAATCATAATTTATTTATTTTCCATTTTTCACGCCTTTCGATTCAAATGTTATTTACATTCATTTTTTATTTTTCAGCTTTTATAATAAACAATAAAAAGTAATTTTTATTATTAATTTTTATAGTAAAAATTTGAAAAATAAATTTTATTTTCAATTATTTTTTATAAAAAATGAAAAATAACTTTTATACTATGATTTAAAAAATCGAAAATAAAATTGTATCCAGTTTCTCATAAGTTTATTATTTGTCTAGGTTAAACTTTCGAAGCCCGCATAAAAAAGCGAAGCAATACAATAAAACATATCTCATAGAACCTTAAAGATTGTCAATTGCATTATAAGCGACACTCACCAAATATAACTTTAATTGTCAGTTTATTAATGTGCCATATAAACATTTCAATTGACGCCAAGTATTTTGTGTATCTAATGCCCCCATGAGTGTGCATGCCTAGAAATAAAATTATTCATAAGAATTAAATGGAGGAGCAACAAGCAAACAAATGCAAACATATGACATTTCAAACAATTAAATATTAATAGAACAATATGAGAATGTTGAGAATACTGAGGGTGAATTTCTTTGACATGACAGTTATAGTTATGGGTAGGAAACTTTTGGCTGCAACAGAAACATGCAACACACAATGCAACGAACGTGCCGGAGACATAATGACGCCATATCGAGCAGACAGAGACGGAGATATTTGTGGGAAGAAGACAAACATAAAAGAGAACGAATGCAACAAATGAAAAGCGTGATGCGCAGCTGATGCCATTGATTTGCTGTTGTTGCCCACAGAAACTCTAAGAACATATAATGTGAGTGTGTGTGTGTGTGTGTAGTTTATATAAAGCACATATAAACACATATACATACAGACACTCACACTCAAGAAACTGGCACGCAGGGCATTTAAAACTGAACGCATTCGTTGAACTTGAAGTCAAAACGATTTCAATTGTCACGCGATGCAGATCGCGAAACGAGTTCTTGTGTCTTGAGTGTGTGTGTGTAAACATGTAAACCTAACTGTAAACAATACTCGCTACTCGTCACTCGGCACTCGGCACTCGCTCCATTTGCAAGTTAGTAAACTGTAAAGGAAAGAAACGCACAAAAATAAATATGTATGAATACATAAATCTGAGCTAATTTCTGTGCCAAAAAAAAGAAAAATCGTAAAGATTTCATAATTAGTAAGTTAAATATGAGCATCTAATTTTCGACTATTATAAAATATCTCACATGTCTGTGCGAAGCGAAACTCAACTAAAAAAAACCTAAACGCATAATGCGTTTAAGTTTAGTTGAGTTCGATTTCAATGCGAGATTTGCGTTTTAGGAAATGTGCGAAAATTACATATAAAAATGTATTTAATAAATAAATATTATAAATAAAATGAGTGCTATTAATAAATTGTATTCAATTAAATATAAAATTTCAGATTAAATAAATTTAAATAAAATGTATGAAGTCAGCTCTCACTGTGCCCTGCTTTTCAGGTGTTATGTATGTTTTATTGAATTTGTTTATCCAGAAGCAGGTGCAAAATCATTGGCATTGCACACTGTGAAACCAGAAGTGTCAATTTGCCATTATATTCGACTTATTTGAGGACTCACAGCAAGTAATCTCCATTTGGCACGTAGTCACTGCAAAAATCCCATACAAATATGTTGAAATAAGCCTAAGATAAATGCACTTTAAATTTATAGAGCGTTGCGAAATTCAAAGATAAACTACAATTATATGAGTAGTTTTATTTAATCGTCGGCAACGCGGCGTATGCGTGATTTTTCAGCCTTAACCTAAGACTTTTGTAGAAACAGTTTCTCATTGCCTTGGGGGTTTTCTTCACTTTTCAGTTTGTCATTGGCTTTCTTGTTATCCCTTTGTTCTTTGTTACATGGCGAACGAAAGATAAACAAAAGAAAATCCAATATGTAAATATTTGTATGCGCTATTTGCATATGTCTTTCTGTCTCTCATTCAGACTGTCTGTAAGTCTATCTGGAGTCTTCACTAGCTTTTGTTAGCTCTCCAGCTGTGTACAGTTGATCAGTAAGTTGCCTGGACTCTCCAGACTAAAATAAGATAGATAAGTTCGCATGTCGTAGATTTGGTGCGTAGTGTACACATACTATTAGAGGAAATGTGTTTAAGTTTTAGGCCACTAAAACCATTAGCACTTCAACGACTTTTTGGCTACAAAAGTGTGTTGTCGTGTGCTGTTATCTAATCTTATATTGTTATTGTTGTTGTTGTAGCCTCTGCCTCACAACATTTATTAATCTTTAATTACACAATTAAGGCATTTGCCATGAGCTTTGATTTCTAGGTTTCGACTGATAAAATATTAGATTTGAAGTGGAATAGATTTGCAGACGCTCGTCATAATCCTCCATAAAAAATGGACATTTAAAATTCACGCAATTATTTGAAAGTGTTACAAAGTTTACAGATGATAGACTCGATGATAGACTTTCTCTTTTGACGGAACTATTTCTAATCAGTTGTCATTTTTGACAATGAAATTTTGGATATTTCTAATAAAAATGACAGCTAGATAGATACAGACTGGAATTTTATATAATCTATATACTATTATTATGTATCAGTTTATTATAGTTTTTTATAGCCTTTCCTCACTGAAACTACATTTCAGCATTTTAGCATTTTTGGAGCAAATGCTACTTTTTTCCTATACATTTCATATGGGATCTAGTGGTCGGAGAATAGTACATTTCTGAGGAATGTAACTACATTTTTTAAAATCAATGCGATATTCATCGGAAATCAATCGATATTTGGAGTTTTTTTTTTAATTTGAGAGTGTACTATCACTAGATTTCTCAACTTGTGGCGCCAAATTTCAAACTGTAAAAAACTGAACTTTATTTTTAATTAATGAAGAATGTAGTAATGATAAAATGCTGCAGTTAACAGCAAAAGAAATCAAAAACCGACCTCTATGGCTACATGAGTCAACATTACACATTGGCGATCGCAACAATTATTATTAAATCGTTATAGTTTCTCATTATAGTTCATTAAATAAGAATAATTGAAAAAGTAGTGCTTATTGGTAAATATTCTAATATTTATTAGTATCCGTTGAATTGTACAAGACGTATCTGATAAGGGCGCTACGATTTGTTTTTACCAATAATGAATTATCAGAATCTAAGAATCCCTGACTCTTGCTCTAGTTGAGCTGACACCATACTATACGTATACATAAGTACGTTGTCTCCAATTTTCGTTATTCCACAGACGATCCCAACCCATAGAGAGCTACGGCAACCCCTTGTTCAATGAGAGCTCGTGGAAATGGTTTTTTCACTTTGGGTTCCCTTTGCAATGGTTTTTCCGAATGGTTTTCCAATCGGGAAAAGTTAGATGATCTCCTGAACATCAGATATTCTGTCCTAAGCAGCGAAATTTCCTTGAAATCCTTCCATTTGTTTTCTCGAATTTTTAATTTCAGTTGTCAAACGAATTTGTAAACAAATCACAAATGTTTTGTAAATGCTAAATGCAAATGCTATACTATGAGGACAGACAGTTGCATACTTATCGATAGCTCCGATATTTTTATAAAATGTACATTAGTGAGGAAAGGGCATTAGAGTACTTTTTGTGACATTAATTTGACAAAATTTATCACTAATTTGACCATATTGACAAATATAGTTTGATAGTAATTCGAGTATTAGAAGTGTAATTTTTCTAAGTGCAAATAATAATAAATAATAATAATAATAATATATATAATATGTTCAGCAAAATTTAAAAAAGATTTCTGTACTAAAGCAAAAATGATTATAATTTGAGTGCTCATAAATAATTAGTAAACAATTGCTGGCTAATGCATGAATCAGTTGTTGAATTTGGACGCCAAGTGCGATACGATTTCAAGTATTTCCCCCCATTTTATAAACACTTGCAAATAGAGAGTTTTCAATTGAAATGTAGAACGCGTGCTCGGGGAATACTATACGCATATCAGTCGCAAAAAGTGCACTCATTAATTCGAATAATGGCAATAAAATTTAAGTTAATATTACGATCTATCAAAATTGATCTAACTGCATTATAAATGTGTCTAAGTGTGAGTGTATATGTTAAATATGTTTAGCACACACACGAATAATTAGCGATATAATTTCTTGTGTAGTTTGCGGCGTCACAAGATTCACAAATGAGCATGTAAATCAAATGAAATCGTATCGAATTTAATCAACGCGTATACGCCATGTATGCCGCCTAATAAAATTCGAAAGCCCAACTCGCATGACCTGTTTCCACTTTGTTTGTGCCCTCCCTCAATCGCTATTAAAGCCAAAACTTGTTCAAAGTACTTCACCGAAATCCCAGAAAGAAAACAAAAAAAAAAACAAAATAATAAAAACAAAAGCAAAACAAAAGCTGTGTCCCTGGTTTGTGCCTGTTGATTTCAGTTTGTTTGATTCGACGACGTCAGCGTTAGCGTCGCTGTCAGCGGTAACGTCGCAGTCGACGTCGGCGCCGTTGAACAGCTGTTTGGCGTTTTTAATAAACAAACTGTGGCGCTGGTTGGGAGCTCAGTTCGTAGAAGACAGTTCGTGGATACACAACGTTAGTTGGAGATTGTCGCGGGTGCGTTACAACTGCGCGCTAAACGGGCCGTTCGCCAGAACACAGACCCCAAAAACATCAGCAGCTGAACATTCAAACAGATTCCGAAAACAAACAAACCAAAATTTCTATTAATTCTCAAAATATTTCAACCAAAAGCAAACTTGCTGCCAGCGTTTTATTAGCCGCGACGTGTGCGTCTTCGAGCCGTTGAACTTTGCCAAGAAAAACATTTAACAATAACAAAATATAGGCAATAATTTAAATATATACATTCTATACTAAAAGTGCGCTTCTTGTGGAATAGAACTTGTGTGGAAAACAAAATAGAAGCAAAAACAAAAATTATTTGCGGAGAAAAGTTGTTTGCGTCTTTTTTCTCTTTTGTTGTTCGTTTCGTAAACAAATTTGTTTTCCGTTAACATATGTACATTTAAACGACTGCGTGCGTGTATATATTTTTGGGTATATTTTGAAATTTTCCAAAATACTCAATGTTACAAATCAGGTAATTAAATGAATAAACCAGAAAAGTTGTTTGCAAATCGGTTTTGTTTGTGGCGCAATAAAAACATTTTTATGAAATTTGCACTGAAATTTTTTGTAAATATTTTTTGTTACAATCACTTGGATTGGAAAACCTTGAAATATTTTGAAACTAGAATTCAAAATGCTGCAAAAAGGTACAGCATTTGAAAAAGAATTTTTTTTAATCGTTTTGAAGTGAAACCAGTTTTAAAAATGCTGAGTAAATTTGAAATATGTGTATATATTTAGTAAAAATGAATTGTTTAGCACTTCAAGTTGCATTTACTCAGAAAATCGAAGTGCTTGGATTCAATTGAAAGAGAAAATTGCAAATTTATACGGGGTATTGTTATTGTAATCGGAATCGGAATGCGATGGACACGTGTCTAGACTCAATTAGAAGTCGATTCAAGTGGACCACTTGACAACAAGTTGGTGACAAGTTTGCCCTCGAAACTAGAACTCCCCTTATCTACAGTGCTGCCAATTAGTCAGCCAACAGCAGCTGGAGCTTATTAGTCAGCTTCCACGACACACAATGTTGTATCCAAAATCGAGTGCCAATATAAATATTTAGGCACTGATAAGAGAGTATAGAGGGTAAAACTTACCCGATAAAATAGTTTGGCTTTAGTATTCTGCCTTTTTCAGTTGCCGGGCAACTTCCCTAACTTTAGTTAATAGTAAGAAAACCATGTGAGTGCCTGGAAATTACCCTGAGTTTGACTCGTATCTAATTTACTGTTTAAATAATAAGTGTGTTAAGTGGAACTGTTTATTTATTTATTACAACATTCTCAATTCCACTTTACAATTACAGCTGCTCAAAAAAAATATCTAGCACGTTGCTGAAACGTGTTTAATAATATGTTTTTTCTTAGCAGTACTCAAATCTGGGTCAATTGCTCGATAAAAGTCGACTTCATCTTTAACAACTTTCTCTGCCACAAAATATTTGCATATTCAATTTAAATTAATTTTTGTTGTTAAAATACATATCATACATTAATCGGGTTTCAATTTTCAAACACACTTAACATATTTAATTTGCATTTAAAGTTGATTTAATTTAAAAACCTTGATTATGATTAATTGCCAATAATAAATTATTGAATACAAATACGACAAATGTGATTAAATTGCATTTTTAAAATGATTCATTTACTGATAAATTTATTGAAATATATTTATTTCTATTTAAATTTATGGCTTTTCTCTTTTTGCAGACAACCCAAATGTGAACCAAATGCATAGACATTTATTTTTTGCGTAACAACAACTACACTACACAACACAACACACACACACATACACTAGACAGTACACACAATACACACACGAAACAAATTGTGATACACAACAAGCCCAAAGCCCATCCAGAAGTAACAACAGCAACAGCAACAACAAGACGCCCAAAAAGAATACAAAAGGTGTTCGAATACATTCACTCTACATCCAAAAAAAGAATTCGTACAGAAGTTGAGGAGTCACAAGTAACCAGTCACAATGGATTTCGATCAAATTCTTGCCAAATGCGGCGACTTCAATCGCTATCAGTTTATGATACTCGCACTTTTTGGCTTTATCAATATCATCGTATCGATGGTGCGTATTAAAAAACGATATAAATCAATATAAAAAAATATCTATAGTAAATATAAAAAATCTATAAATAATATATAATATTTTAAATAATATTAAATAAATACTAAATAGTTTAAATTATATAATGAATAATTATTTTTCTTTTGTTTACATAGCATTACTTTACGCAAACAGTGATTAGTTTTGTGCCCGATCATTGGTGCTATCATGAGAAACTAGTGAATATGACATATAAAGAGATTGGCGATATTTATGCCAAGTTTGAGAATCCTTCCTGCACTCGCCTCGCGGACATCAATGGACCAAATGTCACCGTCAGCACGGAGAGATGCGAGAGATGGATCTATAATTATGATTTCGGCTATAGAAGCATGAATACAGAGGTAAGTTCAAGTGAATAATAATCAGGGATCGCAAATGAGTCGGGTAAAAATGGAACTCTATAAAAAATTACGGGGATATTGAAGAAATTGCACATACTTCATTTTTGGAAGGAATTTCCAGGAACAGGATAAAATTTTATTTCCAACATTCATGTTTTAAATTATTTTTAATTTATTTTTTATTAATTTTTATAATAAAAATTAAAATATAAACTCATCCTTCAATTTGAATTATAAAAATTGCAAATAAAAATTGAATTGATATTAATATGTTTCATAAATCAG
>JBAMBK010001361.1:0-27633 GCA_037043435.1 Drosophila suboccidentalis
TGCATTTAGACTAGTTGACGCAGCGTCAATTTCAGGAAAGTCAACTATTGGCAACCAAGGTCAACGCATTATTTGCGTTTACATTAGTTGACTTAGTTGACCAAAAAACATGTTTGGCAACTACTTTTCCAGTTGGTCAACGCAAGAGCTAGCAACGCATTGTCGATGAAGTTGACAGCTATTTAAACTAGTTGACATTAAAACTCATTGACGTTCACGTTGCCAATGCTGTTAAGTTGACGTCGACATTTTGAATCTATCGAACGTGCTTGATTGGTAAAAATAAACAAGTGGTAAGTACACGTACATTTTTATTTTACATATTTAATTTGTGCCTCTTCTACAATTAGATAAAATGAGTTTAACGACATCAACAAGAAAGCGCAAAATAGCAGCAGCAATTATTTTGCATTGTTGTCTTGAGGAGGAGGAGGAGGAGCAAGAGCTTAAATTGCGAACCCGCACAACGTGGGTGCAAGAGCTCTATTTGGAGCGGGAGGAGAGTGGCTTTTTTCGATCGTTTCAAAGCATATTTCGATCCAATAGTCCTGATCGCTTTAAGGACTTTGTTCGAATGAGTCCGGATGACTTTGATTTTATCCTCGAACGTGTGAGGCCTTTGCTTGTTAGAGGTGGCCAAATATCGATGTGCCATCAATCGATAGCTTCCGATAGTAATCGGTTTCAACCATGCAACCCAAAAACATTCTCGTTTTAATATATATTTAATATATATTGTATAAAATATATTTGTAAATAATTAATAATGTATTTTATTAAGTTTATGATTTTATAATTATGATTTTTAATACATTTCTCCGCACAAAAGATGTTATTCAACCAACAATGATGGTGAAATCGAAGTGTTTGCCACCTCTGTCATGTACACAAAGTTTGTCAACACAATGCAAAAGAATGAACATGAAGTCAATTTGAATTTCCATTGTCAACGAGTCAATTACGAGTTCAATAGTTGACAACAAGTGTTTACACTATGTTTACACTCACAATGTCAACTGACGTTTTTCGCATTGTCAATTTATAGTCAACGCAGCTGTTGACCGTGTTGACCCCTGTTTACACTAGGATTGACTAAGTTGGCATCAAAATTGACTTGTTTGTCAACTAGTCTAAATGCACCATTACAATCTTATACTCCGGAGAGTATATGGAAACACTTTCCCGTTGGAGCCTCCTTCGAACCGGTAACCTAACAAAATGTATATATTAGTGACGTAAAAATACATCAAAAATATCGACAGCTCAGTTTTCTCGATAAAAAGAGAATAAGATATAATGAAAACTGATCACATCTCAATATAAGCGAAGCAAATATTCGGTGTTCATCTGAATTAATGCAAAACTCTTAGGACAATTATACTGCTACACAATTACCGGACACAAAAGAACCGGACTATTTATTTCAGCTGTTCAACTTTGCGAGCTCGAATAGAACAAGTAACTTAATTACGCTTAGAAACGGATTCCTTCTGCGAACTATATTCATTTCTTTAATTGTGCTGTTACACTATGGAATAATCTGCCTCATAGCCTTAAAAAAATTAGAAGTGGAACACAATTTAAGTATTAATTTTAAACATTATATACATATATATAGCTAAAATGAAAAAAAAATATATTAAATTAAATGATTTCTTTGATAGAATGGCATACATTGCGACTTAAGTAATCTTAAGTACTTTATCACTAGAAAAAAATACGAATAAATAGAAATATAAATTCTTAAAAGCAGTTGGCAGTAGAGTCCCGTCCCAGTTACCAAAAAAGATCAGCTGTTTTTCTAAAGAAACATGTTTGTTCCTTAAATTTTCCGATATGACTTCTACGTTTATATGAAAGAAATGTTATTATTGCTCTCAGTCAGCTCGCAATTGTGTTCTGCAATTGTCGGAATCATGGAATTCTCAGACGTGCTGGAGAAATGCGGAAGTTTTGGTCGATTCCAAAATGTGATATTACTCCTCTACGGCTACACGAATATTCTCAGTTCCTTGCACTACTTTTCACAAACCCTGATAACATTTACACCAGAACATTGGTGAGTGTAGATCTTAATAAAAATGGTGACTTTGATAATTTCTTGGCTCCCCTCAGGTGCAACCACAACGACCTGCAGAATCTGAGCGTGTCTGAAGTGCGATCGATTTACGCAAACATAACCCCCTCTTCCTGCACCCTATTACAGGGTGTGATCAATGGAACAGGAGTGGCAGCAGAGAGTGGCCAGTGTCGGGATTGGATATTTCAGCGGGAACATGGCTACGAGAGCATTACAACTGAGGTATTCCCATTGCATAATAGTAGAATATTTTGCCAAAGTCTTCTGTAATTTAACATATATTCCCCTCAGCTGAAATGGGTCTGTGACAAGTCGCATCACTCGGCCGTGGGACAATCGTTCTTCTTCATTGGCTCAGTTGTTGGCACTATCATTTTTGGATATCTCTCAGATCGCATTGGACGAGTTCCGGCATTATTGATGGCCACTTTGGCGGGGGCATCGGGTGATTTTATGACCTCGTTTGTCTCCAGCTTTCCACTATTTACACTTTCACGGTTCATTTCGGGTCTGTCCACCGATACCATGTACTATTTGATGTATATATTGGGTAAGAGATTGATAAGTTAATTATTTGTTAGTTAATCTTTATACACTAACTATATTGAATATCGAAACAGAACAATACTTCCTAAATAGCCTTTCAAATAATTCAACATAGAAATTTTTCTAATAACGACATTCCCTTACGATATTGATATTGATTACAGCCCCAATATAAGTTTCAATATTTGCTTACGATATTCGCTATTAACATTGAATATCCTTAATAAGTAATACTACAATTTATATCAATTCTTTTAGTCTTCGAGTACCTGAGTCCAAAGCGTCGCACCTTCGGGTTGAACATCATCCTGGCCTTCTTCTACTGCTTCGGCCTGGTGACCTCGCCCTGGGCTGCCATCTGGATAGGCAACTGGCGCCATTACCTCTGGCTGGCCTCGCTGCCCGCCCTCGGAGTGCTCGCCTACCCGCTCCTCATCTGCGAGAGCGCCCAGTGGCTGCTCACCAAGAAGAGATACGACCGCGCTGTCCAGTGCCTCAAGTGGGTGGCCAAGTTCAACGGGCGGCAGGTGGAGGACTCCGTCTTCGACGAGTTCGTCAAGCAGCATCGCGAGAAGGTCAACGAGGAGCGCAAACTGACCACCCACGAGGACACGTTCATGGGAATGTTCAGGACTCCGCGTCTAAGACGATTCACCTTCACATTGCTACTCAAATCGTAAGTGATGGAGAATAACACAAAGTATCTTACGATATTCTATGCATTACAGAGTCATCATTACCCTCTCCTACGATGTGATCAACCGCAACATGGAGGGTCTAGGCACCTCCCCCTTCAAGCTGTTCTCCTACACCTCCCTCAACTATTTGCCAGCTGGATGCACAATTCTCCTGCTCCAAAACATCATCGGTCGCAAGGGAATGGCCTGTGGTGCACTCCTCGTGGGTGGCATTATTACCACAGTAACTGGCTTCCTAATCGCCCTCTTGGACCCAACGGAGAATGCTGTCCTACTGGCGATCATGATCGGTCTGGGTCGTTATGGAGCAACTGTTTCTTATGATGCGGAAATCCAGTACGCAGCCGAGATCATTCCAACCAGCGTGAGGGGCAGAGCCATCTCCAATATACACGTTGCTGGCCTGGCCTCCAATTCGCTGGTCTTCTATGTGATCTACTTGGCCAAGTACTACAAGCCATTGCCGTCGATTTTCATTAGTTGTTTGATGTTCTTTGGCGCCGTTTTGTGCCTGACGCTGCCGGAAACACTGAACAAGTAAATAATTCACTTATTTATAAATCTCTCTATTAAATAAATCTTAAATATTTGTCTAATTTCAGGAAACTGCCTGAGACTCTTGCCGATGCGGAATGTTTTGCCCAGGACGAAGCTTGCTTATTATTTCCAACGATCGACAAACATCAGAAAAGTTGTCAAACTTCTGCTTAAAATTTATTATCAGCGATTTGTTGTTGTTTTTACCGACTTTTACTGCAAAATATATACTATGTATGTATTTTCAGCTGGCAGTCAGTATTGACAAAATTGACGAAAGTTCAAATCACAGCTTCGACCTATATATAAGTGTGAATCGATGGAACTAATGCTGGAATAGATTTAAGCTATATATAAAATATAATTTAAATAAAATAAAAAATATATATAAAAACTAAAAGTGCATGCGAATGTGTTTTTAGCAATAAAAACGATATAAGCAATATATGATCTTGATTTCCATCTATAGATAAATCGACCTAGCTTTGAGCCTCAATGCAAACAACTTGTTTGCTAAATGTAATATTTTAGATTTCCTATTTATAATACTTAGTAACATAAGTCTCAATTGAATCATGACACAGTGAGCAGCAAAAGTTTAGCACCTGAGATTCTGATCATCA
The DNA here is from genome assembly GCA_037043435.1 of Drosophila suboccidentalis. Lineage (NCBI taxonomy): Eukaryota > Metazoa > Arthropoda > Insecta > Diptera > Drosophilidae > Drosophila > Drosophila suboccidentalis. The sequence continues at coordinate 4,485 of JBAMBK010001361.1, forward strand.
GTTCATATAGAGGGCAAAACACCAAAACAATTACAAGTTGTCAAACCCCAATAATCAGCAGCTGTAATTTGTTAGATTTGTTAGTTTAATTGATAAAAATAATCTGTCAAATCAGCAGTTAAACAAATGATTACAGGTATTTTGATTGGGTCTGAATCGAGCATATTTTAAATATGATGGAATATATTTTTTGCAATGAAGCAACAGCTTAATTTTGAACGCATCGTTGAACATACTGATAACTTTCTATAGTATTTAAGAATTAAACGTATGGTATTTGCCAAGTCACTGATTCACCTACATACATATATTAAAGTAAAAGTACTCGCATTTAGGTAAGTATATAGACATATGTTTAAGCTAATGATAACCTTAATGCAAAAAAAAAAAGAAAACAACAAAAGCTGAACAATCGGTCAATGAATTAAATACAAGTAGACAGCACCGAATTTGAAACACTCTATAATAAAATTTACACAATCAATTATATGATAGTTAATATTTAAAAAATTCAAAGAATATATTACAATGTTTTATTATATGTATATAAAACATCTGAAGCTAAATTAGCCTTCGAGAAGTTATACCTCATTCAGTGACAGTTTTGATTTCCTAGTAGACACAGTACGAGTATGATTATAATGATATAAACTCGTCACCCACTCAGTGGCACGCACAAATTCGAGTACTCGCAGCGTGCGTCACGATATAATAACTGTGAACGAAGCGCATTTCATGCAACAACATCTTTTCGAGCTCAAAATCTATATTTATCTTTTTGGAAAGAACGACAACATTCGGAAAGTATATAAATATATATATGTTATGTACTTGTCGCATTCGTTTTTGGTTGGCAGTGGAAAAAGCAACGGGAGGCGACATTTCAAACTCGACTTCGGTTTGAGGCGGTTCTCATAATCACGGGCACGGAAATATTCACAGCGGATTTGCAAAACTTACGGGTATTATAAACGGAACAATCGGAACTGTCGCCACTTGCCCCAAGCTCAGCTGTTTTGAGTTTTGCAAACGCGAAAAGCTGTTTCTAATCATCATAACTAATTTGAGCATTTAACTGGTGACTTGTGCGAAATACTTGCATTTCAGAATGTAACTATTTCATATTTAGAAGTGCATTCGATAAGTCAAAACAGGCAACCAACTCAAGTGTCTCTGTGAGTGTGAATACTGATAAAGAAAGAAAAATTGATTTGGGAAAAATCACAGAAATCTTAAGACAACAAAATGTTGTTGCTGAGTCTCTCAGATATCTTAATATCATTTTAAATAGTGTAAATATTGGTGATAAAAGAAAATAAATTGGAAAATTGCACAGATGAATATTGTCTAGAATATTTTCAGCAGTTTCGTTCATCCAAAATCTAGAGTTGGTTCTCAGGCGAAAGATACAAGTTGATTTATCTTCCAAATAAGGGATCTACAATTTTTTGTATAAATCTCACAGTTCGCAGATATTATACAAAATTTGTATGCATTATATTTTAATCATGATTAAGAATTTATACACACAGCCACACACACACACAGTCACATGTACACCCAAGTAAAAGCTGTCAAACTTAAATTATTTAATTGTTGAAAGTCAAGTTCAGACGTTCCGGGAACTCAAAGAGCTAATTGGCTTTAGTAATTAAGCAAATTCAGCGAGACGCGAGAAAACGACAAAAAACGAAAAGGAAAACAAATGCAAAAGCAAATCAAATGACGTGAGATGTGGCAGATGTGCAACACTTACTGCAGACGTTGTCAAAAGTGACAGAAAATTGAAGGCTTTGAATGTGAATGCAATTTGTGCGCGAGCAAGGAATCAAAATGCTGGAGGTGGACAAAATGCTGGAGAAGTGCGGCGACTTCAGTCGGATGCAGTGGCTCATGTTGTTGCTCTTCAGTCTGATCAATTTGCTGTCAGCTCTGCATTATTACTCACAGACAATCATCAGTTTTGTGCCCAAGTATTGGTAAGTGCGTGCACAACTTGGCGTATGATTAATTGTATATATATTGCTAATACGCCTAGGTGTGCGGATGACTTGCCACCAGGCTTTGAGCCACCACAGAAATCGAGTTGTCTGCCACAAGGTGGGAATGCCAGCAGCTCGGATAAATGTCACAGCTTCAACTATGAGCTCTACATGGGCTACCAGAGTTTCCCCAGCGACATGAACTGGATATGCGATGAGGCCTGGCGATTGACCCTCGGCCAGTCCATGTTCTTTGTCGGCTCCGTGGTGGGCACCTTGACCCTGGGCTACCTGGCGGACATCCTCGGCCGTGTGCCCATCATGATTGTGGCCAATCTGATTGCCATGCTGGGCAACATGTTGACCATTTTCAGCAGCAATCTCCTGCTCTTCTGTGCATTCCGTCTGATCTCCGGCTTTGCCACGGACAGCAACTTTCTGATGATGTACATACTGGGTAAGTGGGCGAATAATCTACCAAGAAATAGATTTATATTGTTAATCACTGTTTAGTCATGGAATATATGCGACCTTCTTTGCGCACCATTGGACTCAGCATCTGCATTGGCATCTTCTACTGCATTGGCTCGATGAGTGCTCCGTGGATTGCGGTGTTAATGGGCAGCTGGCGTGGTTATTTGCTGGTCACCTCGCTGCCCCTTGCTCTGGTGCCCCTCTTCTACTTCATTGTCCCGGAGAGCGTTCAATGGTTGATTTCGATGCAGAAATACGAACGAGCTGCACGTTGCCTCAAGCGGGTGGCAAAGATCAACGGCCGACACGTCGAGGAGCGGGAGTACGATCAGTTTGTGGAGGACTGCAAATTGAGTCAGCGGAGCACGAAGACGACACCCAACCTGCTGGATCTGTTCAAGACGCCACGTTTGCGTCGCAACACGCTCATCTTGTTCTTCAAGTCGTGAGTAGACATCCCCATCGAGACAACCTCTTCTCAATCTTCTCTCATTTGTATCTCCTCCCACACACATACTTAGCATGGTCATTACCCTCTGCTATGACGCCGTTTCCCGCAATGTGCAGGGCCTTGGCATTTCGCCATTTGTCATGTTCTCGCTGAGCGCCACAACAATTTTCCCAGCCTGCCTGCTGCTCATCGCTCTCCAAGATCGCATCGGACGCAAGGCAATGGCTTCCATGTCGCTGCTGATCAGTGGCATTTTGATATCGGTCACTTGCATTGTTCTCTTCGCTGCCATCGCTGAAAACAATCAAAGTAAGTCGTAAATCAACATTGAGTAGTCATAAATAAAGACAACAGGTTTTTTGGTTCGTGAAAAATTCATTTTTTGGTAATGAAATCTTAAATTAATCATCAAATATGCAGCAAAAACACAAATACTTATTTCTCTTTAATTTATTTTGATATTTAAATTATTTTTAAAACAGTGAAATTAGTCAACTGCATAGAAAGATAAGAGAAATAATTACATTCCACAAAGAAAACTAATAAGTTAGAGACTGAATATACCTCAGAGAAAACCTAACACAAGTTGACTTGCTAAATCAAATATTAATTGAAATGTCTATCTCAATTGATTTAAGTTGAACAACATTTTAAAGACTAGTCGTAACTTTAAGAAACTCAAATGAAATGCCTGTTTAAATTGATTTTCCTATGGCAATAGTTGTATATTTAGATTGCAAATTTGTTCTCCTTATGCTCTTAAATATTCTTAGATATGTCGACTTGTTAAATTAAGTAAACTTAAATAATCAATTGAAATTTCTTTCTCAATTAATTTGTAATTTTATTTGTTTTGAATTAATTAATTTCAAATTTGATCTCTGTGCTTTCTTTAGTTTTCTTAGACATATCTCCACCTCTATTGATTTTAGCTTAACATTTTAATCACATATCCAAAAAACTACTCCTAATTTAACTATCTAACTCTAAATTAAATGAATTGCCTGTTTAAATTGATTTGTCAATGACAATATTTGAATATTTGGTTTTTAAATTTGTGCTCTTTAATTTTGTTAGACATATCGACTTGTTAAATTAAGTTAACTCAAGAAATTATTTAAAATTTAAAACTCCATTGATTTTAGTTGGACAACATATTAATTTAATAACAAAAAAAACTATTCGTAAATCAAAAGAATTGTCTGCTTAATTTGATTTGCCTACTGCAATATTTTAATCTTAAGATTTTTCATTAAAATTCATTTCTCTGTATTAAATGTACACATTACATTTTCTTTCTTTCCACCTGTTCCCAGCGACGACATTGTTGGTGACGCTCTCGGTAGTTGGTCGCTTTGGAGTCACTGTGGCCTACAACTCGGGTGCCCAGTACGCCACGGAGCTGATCCCGACCTGTGTGCGGGGACAGGGCGTGGCGGCGGTGCATGTCATGGGCTACGCCTTCACCTTCTTCAGCGCCTACATTCTGTACACACGGACCATTTTCTCACCCCTACCGGAAATCATTCTCGGCCTCCTGTCGCTGCTGGGCGCCGGGCTGTGTCTGCTGCTGCCGGAGACACTGCATCGCACGTTGCCCACATCGCTGGAGGATGGCGAGAACTTTGGCAAGAACGAGCATTGGTACACCTTCAGCTTCATGGAGAAGCGCACACAGTCGGTGACCAAGCTGGCTCCCGGCACCGCCAAGTCACAATCTAACTCCATAGATTCCTCCCACTATTTTTAGAGTTTAAAGCGATTCGTTAAGATACGAATTCATACGATCACGATTCGAAGAAGTGTTAGCCTACTTTTAAGCTCTCACTTAAAGATACCAAATAGTTCAGTTACACAAATCACATAGTTCCTTCGTGAAAATCTCGACAGCATTTAAAGAACTGCTGTACAACGTTATCATTGTACAAATAAAACCTTTTAATTTTGCGATATTACTTTGTAGTCTTTGTGATTTACGAAGCAAATGTTAACAAGGCCAAGATGAAAGTCAACTATTAATAACACTTATTTCTGTGTAAATAAAGTTAATCGAATAAAATGAATAAATAAAAAAATTAAATATTTATTTAAAATAAACTTATAAATAAAAAGTTAAAGTTGTACTGAACACTACTAAAAATAGTTTTTAATAAACATGTAATTTGAACCTCAAGTTTTTTTATTTCTATTAACATAACTAAATTTTGTCAAGTACAGTAAAATTTGCTAAGCTGCCTTGATACTTAGCAACAGTTAGGTAGCTGCCTGATATTTCACTTTTTAACATCAATTCAATTTAGGGAAAAAATTGCTGTAACTGCCTCTAATGTCTGTGAAAAGTACTCGATGCAGCTAAGCAAATTACACTCTACTAAAGCTAACTTAATTATTTTCTAAACAGCTTACATTTTTGTTAATAAAATCCAATTTTCTTTGTGGCGCTTGTGGCGCCTGTCTTTTAATGCACTTTTTTTATTACCTTTTTAATATATACCCGACGACTTACTTAGTGTTACTATCTTTTAAATATATAACCCACTTATAACTGGCTGTAGATAAAGAATGCTTGGGTTGGCAATGATTGACCTATAAATATTTTGTAGACAGCACAAATTTCTAAATTATTTTGTAAACTCATTAACAATTCTTAAACAAATTTAATCTTTGATTTAAAATAGTTTAATTGAAGTTAATTAAGAAAAGTGTATACCCATTTAAATAGTTGTCATTAAAAAAGCCCTAAACGCATCTTAAGTGAACATTTGTTTATCTAGGCCCCTCGGCGCGTGCGTCAAGATCTTATCATATGTTTGGCAGACACGAATAAAATGATAAGCAAATGTCTCCACGGCAACTAATCCCGAAATGGATGTGCTTTTACTCTTATACTCACAAGATATTAGCCGACTATATCTATATGAATGTGTAAAAATAGGAGCTGCTGCTGCAGATTCTTGGCAAACGTGCGCCGGCCAACGAGTCAAGAAGACACGTTCTCGGATAATTATCGATATGGATTTCGAGAGTGTGTTGGAGAAGTGCGGCAGCTTCGGGCGCTATCAGTTCGTATTGCTGGGCCTCTATGGCTATACGAATATACTATCGTCCCTGCATTACTTTTCGCAGACCATCATCAGTTTTACGCCGCCGTATACGTAATTATTTGTATTTTAATTAAATTATGTTTAAATAATTTACATTTATATTTCTAGATGCAATGCAGGAAGTACATCCGATGAGAGATGTAGCTATCTGAAAGTGGGATCCCATTTCGATGACACATAATGACACCAAGTGCCAGTCCTGGGACTTTGAAAGGGAGATGGGCTATGAGAGTGTCACAACTGAGGTAATTATTCGCTGCCCCTAAAAGCAGGCAACAGTTTTTTGCAACTTGCTCACTTACACTGACGTCCGTGAATATTATGCACAGCTGGAATGGGTCTGCGACGATGCCTACAAATTGGCAGTGGGTCAGTCGTTCTTCTTCGTGGGCTCCGTGCTGGGCACCTTGTTCTTTGGCTATCTGGCGGACCGCATTGGCCGTCTGCCCGCCTGCATGTTGACCACGTTAACTGGCGCTTTGGGCGATTTTATTACCTCGTTTGTGAGCTCGCTGCCATTCTTCTCAATTGGTCGCTTCATATCGGGATTATCCACGGATACTCAGTATATTTTAATGTACATTTTGGGTGAGTTGCGAACTCTCAGGCAGTTTAATTTATTTAATGATTTACTTTATCCCTTTGCAGTTTTCGAGTATCTTTCTCCGAAACGTCGCACTTTGGGCCTCAACATGGTCTTGGCCGTGTTCTACAGCATTGGTCTGATGTTCTCACCTTGGCTGGCCTTCTGGGTGGGCACTTGGCGGCATTATCTCTGGGCGGCCTCGTTGCCAGCACTGGGAGTGCTCTGTTATCCTTGTGTCTTATTCGAGAGCGCCGAGTGGCTGTTGACCAAGCGACAATTCGAAAAGGCCGCAAATTGTCTGCGACGCATTGCCAAATTCAATGGACGACAGGTGGATGAGTCTGTCTTCGATCAGTTCATCAAGTTCTATCACGAGAAGCTGAACGAGGAGCAAAAGTCCACAACGGATACATTCATGGGCATGCTAAGGACTCCCAGACTGCGCAAGTTCACAATCATACTCTTTATCAAATCGTAAGTCTAACAACATTTATATAAAGATCTACTGTCTTACAAAAGTTCTCTTTGACAGCATGATAATTACTGTGGCCTTTGACATACTCAGCCGTAATATGGAGGGCATGGGCACCTCTCCCTTCAAGCTGTTCTCCTACACGGGCATCACCGTCCTCCCCGCCGGACTGACGATCATTCTCTTCCAGAACTACATCGGTCGCAAGGGCATGGCCTGTGCCTCCCTCTTTGTGGGTGCCATCATTACAGCTGCAACTGGATTTATACTGGCCAGCCTGAATCCAGCTGATCACGCACTCGTCCTGGCCTTGATGGTGGGCTTGGGTCGATACGGCGCCGTTGTCGCCTACGATGCGGAGGCTCAATATGCCGCCGAGATTATACCGACGAGTGTCCGGGGACGGGGCATGTCCAATATCCATGTGGTGGGCTATGCGTTTGGCTTCTTCAGCTCCTACATCATCTTTCTGGGCACCTTCTACAAACCGCTGCCCTCGATATTCATCAGTCTGCTCATGTTTATTGGGGCGGCCTTGTGTCTGACCTTGCCGGAAACACTGCACAAGTGAGTTGATTGAATTCTCAACACTCCAATCGATATTTACTTTTTATGCTTAACAGAAAACTGCCTCAGACTCTGGCGGATGGCGAGGTGTTTGGGGTCGGCGAGAAATGGTATTACTTTCCCTGTCTCAGCCGCAGAAGAAAGTCCATAGAGAAAACGTCTACTGATGTCTCTGTGATTACGTCTATGGAAAATTCCCGTCCAACAATTGTAAAAGAAAATCCCTAAAAAATAAAGATCTTAATTTATTGTATTTACTTTAAAATTGCATTTCTTATACAACGGGTGCACTATCATTTGGAGAAATTCAGGAATATAATTAAAACTAATTGGTATCAGCAAATCCCCAGCATTTTATATGAATTTTATGAGTTAATTACTCGAATTTAGTTGCATTCAAGTAATAAAAAATAATAAATTTCAACTAATCCAAAGAGCAACGTCAAAAGAAAACTATTTGAACAGGCTAAGCTATATTTATTAAGAGGGATTTCTGGGGAATGATTTATGATAATCACGTCGATGGTTCCGGAACATTTACGATATAAACAGACAAATGGTATTAGGAATGGAACCAAGATCTGTATTTCGCAAAGTCAATAGAGTTGTAATCTATACTATGTGCTAGTGTAAGCACTCATATATACATAGTATAGTATATGTACAGTAATCCAGTAAGCCCTGGCATTATAAAAATGTCAGACGCCTAAAACAAATCCGGCGGTAATTCCTCTAAAATGTTGATACCACAGGCGTGACTTACACCCACGACGCTACTCCCGTATAAATCTTAGACTAAGCCAACTTTGCGATTGCCGAAATTGTTAAGTCCCACAACAAAATAATGCCTGGCGTTAGATCTTCTTTGGTCTCTAAGCCATTAGCCATCTGCCATCAACCGAGTCGGCCGAGTTTAATGGCTGATAAGCCAAACCGAGAGAAATACGCATCACAGAAAAGCCCCTTTAAAAATGCCAAAGTATCTTCTACCCTCTGGTCCATAGTAAGAGTTTCCACGTGGAATGATTATCAATATGTTTACATGGCGTCCGGATGATAAGGTAACAACTGGATGGGATCATAATGTAACTGTAAGTCCAAGGTAGGCAATCAAATGGGGGACAGTAGCTAAACTCGTTGATGGTCTTTGTCTAAACAAACGAGTGCGCGATGTTTGTTTGCCAGTCTGACAGTCATATAACTTGGCGTATCTCAATCTTCTCACGAATTTCGCCACTTAATCTAGAATCTAGAGACGCCTGCCTATACTATATAGTATATAAGGGAGCTACTCGAAATATTCAGTATCAAAACACTACGCGGCAAGTTAGCTGCAACAACATTGCTCGATCACATTCTGTGGAGAGTTGAGCATGCGTCTGCCAAAAGTTTAAGTCCAAAAGTATTCACTGTATAAACTTATTCTGATTTCCAAAATGGATTTCGATCGGGTTTTAGAAAAGTGCGGGAACTTCGGGCGTTTTCAGTTTGTTATCTTGATACTGTACGGCTATACAAATATTCTCAGCTCGTTGCATTATTTTTCGCAAACTCTCATCACGTTTACACCGGAACATTGGTCAGTAATTAAATAGAGTGTTATTTTTTAATTGATTTAACTAAAAAGTCTTTCGTTTTCAGGTGTTCCCATAATGATCTTGAAGGTCTCAGTGCGCAGTCACTGCGCTCCATTTATTCAAATATAACTCATCCGTCCTGCACTCTCCTCGAGGGCGTCGTCAATGGAACGGCCGTGGAGGCCGCCGATGGAGAGACCTGCGAGAATTGGATTTTTGAACGGGAAAATGGCTACGAGAGTCTTACAACGGAACTTCAATGGGTCTGCGACAAATCGCATCTGGCGGCCGTAGGACAATCCTTCTTCTTTGTGGGATCCGTTGTGGGCACCATCACTTTCGGATATCTCTCGGATCGTATTGGACGATTGCCAGCCCTGATAATGGCCACATTGGCGGGTGCATCGGGCGACTTTATGACCTCATTTGTGTACACATTGCCCTGGTTTGCATTCTCGAGATTCGTGTCGGGCTTGTCAACCGACACAATGTACTACTTGATGTATATTTTGGGTAAGTAACTTACTATTTTTGTATAATGTTTGCAATGCATAAGTCATTCCTCGGTTACGACATTCACTTACGATACTTACACTGAACTTCGATATTGCCAAATATTTTATTTCGTAGTTAAAAAGTTACAATATTCGTTTGCGATATTGATGTTGAACAATTAATGTCATTCCTCAGTTACGATATTCACCTACGATATTCATATTGAATATCGTAAATACGAAACATTGTTTTTATCAAATATTGCAGTTGAGCAATTTATAATTCATTCTCAAGCTACGATATTTGTTTACGATATTCAAATTGAATATCGTAAATACAAAACATATTTTTATCAAATATTGCAGTTGGCCAATTAAAGATTCATTCTTAAGTTACGATATTAGCTTACGATATTCATATTGAATATCGTAAATACAAACAATTTATTTTATAGTTAAAAAGTTACAATATTCATTTGCGATATTGATGTTGAACAATTAATGTCATTCCTAAGCTACGATATTCACTTACGACATTCGTATTGAATATCATAAATACGAACATTATATTTTACCAAATATTGCAGTAGATACGGTATTCTTTTGCGATATTGATGTGCATTTCCAATCTACATAATAAATATCTATCTACGATATTCGCACACAATATTAAACAGTAGCTAAATAATATTACATTGCAGTGTTCGAGTACCTGAGTCCAAAGCGTCGCACCTTCGGGTTGAACATCATCCTGGCCTTCTTCTACTGCTTCGGCCTGGTGACCTCGCCCTGGGCTGCCATCTGGATAGGCAACTGGCGCCATTACCTCTGGCTGGCCTCGCTGCCCGCCCTCGGAGTGCTCGCCTACCCGCTCCTCATCTGCGAGAGCGCCCAGTGGCTGCTCACCAAGAAGAGATACGACCGCGCTGTCCAGTGCCTCAAGTGGGTGGCCAAGTTCAACGGGCGGCAGGTGGAGGACTCCGTCTTCGACGAGTTCGTCAAGCAGCATCGCGAGAAGGTCAACGAGGAGCGCAAACTGACCACCCACGAGGACACGTTCATGGGAATGTTCAGGACTCCGCGTCTAAGACGATTCACCTTCACATTGCTACTCAAATCGTAAGTAATTAAAGAAGAACATTAAGTAGTTGATTACCTTACGATATTCTACGCATTACAGAGTCATCATTACCCTCTCCTACGATGTGATCAACCGCAACATGGAGGGTCTAGGCACCTCCCCCTTCAAGCTGTTCTCCTACACCTCCCTCAATTATCTGCCTGCTGGATGCACAATTCTCCTGCTCCAAAACATCATCGGTCGCAAGGGAATGGCCTGTGGTGCACTCCTCGTGGGTGGCATTATTACCACAGTAACTGGCTTCCTAATCGCCTTCTTGGACCCAACGGAGAATGCTGTCCTACTGGCGATTATGATCGGTCTGGGTCGTTATGGAGCAACTGTTTCCTACGATGCCGAGATCCAATATGCTGCCGAGATAATCCCAACCAGCGTGAGAGGAGCTGCTGTTTCCAATATCCATGTGGTGGGTTTGGCCTCCAGCTCGTTGGCCTTCTATGTTATTTATTTGGCCAAGTTCTACAAGCCATTGCCATCAATTTTCATCAGTTGTTTGATGTTCTTTGGGGCTGCTTTATGCCTGACTTTGCCAGAAACTTTACACAAGTGAGTTTATCTATTCATGAAGATTTGAAAACACTGAACTAAACTGAACTCTATTTTATGTAGGAAACTACCTGAAAACTTGGCCGATGGCGAGAGATTCGCTATGAACGAGAGCTGTTTGTATTTTCCGTGCTTTCACAAACGGCGCGAAAGTTTGACCAAGAATGATGATAATAAGTCTGAAACCTAATGCATTTGTTTGGTTTGACCTGAATTAGAAATTGAACTGATTAACCTGAAACTGAAACTGATATGAAACCTAATTAACCTGATGATGAACTCAACGCGAAGTTAGTTCCTGTAACAAAACGGTCTGATAGATACATGTTAAAAATACATAGTAATCATGAAGTAGCCATTAAATTATATGATTCTAAATATTTGTACTTAATTCCATATATATGTATATACTCTTATCAAATTTGAGTACTTGTATATTATTCTCTTATGTTAATGCAATAAATAATCTGTACTAAACGCAACAAATTGCTGAAAAGATACAAATGTATCTACATTCTTGCTGATGACAACAAATGTCGGTCTCTTTTAAGAACCATTTGCAATTTGCTTTATGCAGATATCGCGCTGGTTTTCCCACTACTAGAAGATTTCTTTACAACTAAATATATTATGGTTTCTTTTCAGCTTACCAGTATCAGTAAGTATTAAAAAAATAAAATAATAAGATGTTGGGAAACTCTTCAATTTACTTCCTAGACCTTAATATAAAACTGATTCATAATAAATAATTGTGGTTTTATTTACCAATTTTATTTTAATTTTCTTAACCCTCTACCGCATACAGAGCCATATATGGCTTTCAATTTTTAATGAAATTTCTTTTAGTTAAAACGGTACTTAAGCGAAGTCGATTGTTATTGGTCATTCTCTGTATTGGAATAAAATATGAAACAAATTTTTGACTTGCTTCACTTCGTGTTTCTAGGAGTTTTGTTCAAGCGTCTCGCGTGAATTTGAAAGTGAATTTTGCTGAATTTGGAATTAATTTTATATCTTCCAAAAAAAACATTTCTTTTGTTGAAGAATAATTTTTTCCAAAAGAAAATAAAGTTTTCTTTCATAAAAAAATATAATTTGACTGTAAGGTAGGCATTATATATACTATTTCTTGCAAAAATCGGAGAAAAAATGTATGGTTCTTCATTTATTAGACCCCGTACTTTAAAAAAGTATAGGGGTCTATTAACTTTGTCACAAAAAAAAATGTGCGTAACAGGCAGAAGGAGGCGTGGCAGACCTCATAAAGTATATATATTCTTGATCAGCATCAACAGCCGAGTTGATATAGCCATGTCTGTCTGTCCGTCTGTCCGTCTGTCCGTCTGTCTGTCTGTCTGTCCGTCTGTAAGAGCGCCTAGATCTCAGAGACTATAAAAGCTAGAGACTCCAAACTTGGTATGTAGGTGCGTCTATATTGCACGCAGATCGAGTTTGTTTTATATTTTGGCCCCGCCCCCTTAAACGCCCACAAATTAGAAAATCTTAATTATAAGGACAATTTTAAAGATAGACATTCCTAATTAAGCATAGGCAAAGATACTATTAGTGTTTATTTTTGCTGAAAATTTCATCGCGATCGGATAATAAACAGCGAAGATATTGAGCAACTAAATTCTCCCTTATTTGCCATACCTTAGCAGCAACAACAATCAATAAATAACTTTAATTACTTTTGTCTTACAGACCAGTAACAATGAAATCTATTACTAGACAATGGATTGTAATGAGCTACTGTGGCGCAGCGTGTAGAGTCGCCCATTTTTTTTGCTTACATTTTCAGTAGTGTCAGGGGGTCCCGGGTTCGATTTCTGACACGGACAAAATTTTTTTTTGGTTTTTAATATTTTTTTTTTGTGTTATATTGATATTATATATACATTTTGCATTTACATCAATTCAAAATGTTAGTATAATTTATTTGTCCAATAAAATTAATTTGTTAGCAGATGATCCGCAAAGGTTTTGTTTTAATGTTATTTAATTTTAAAAGGATGTTGCAGAAATCATAACTTATATTATATTATTTTAAGCAGTGTTTAATTTTGCATAATAAGTACGGGGTCTCCGACAGTCGAGTACGCTCGACTGTAGCACCGCCGACTAGTTTTTTCCTAAACTATATACCCAAAAAAATAAATTTGTTCAAATATGTATTATAATATGCCTAATAAACAAATTTATGCATAAAATTATGTGTTTTTCTTATTGGATCTATGTTCATGCAGTAGAGGGTTAAGATTCCGATTTTACCCATTTTCAATGAGCAAATAAGACAAAATATAGAAAGTTTAACTAATCAGTAAGCAATTTAACATATTTGGGTTCAATGAACTCGACTAAGAGATACCCAAATCATTGTAATGCAATTTCTTATTAATTAAAAAAGAGTAGAAGATTAGTTTTTGATGAAGTTTTTATTTAAAAAATAATCAAAAATGCAAGTCTATGTGAGTGAAATGGCGAAATGTTGATTCGACTATTCGATGAAGAATGTTTGTGTAATTATAAAATTGTAAGTACACAGACAATTAACTTTATTCATTTCAATTAACGCGAGTTTGCCCCATTGCACGTTTTGAGCGAATTTTTAATTATTACATATGTATGTACATGGGCGTAGGCAACGATCAATAATCAACAATTGGAGGGAGTCACAGATCTCCCGCGCCCCCCTGACTACGCCTCTGTATGTATACATTTATACGGCTTCAAAGCAAGCTTGTGAAAAATTCCAATTCAGTTTCATAACGCAAGTCGGCCAGCACAGAGAGTGTGATATTGAGTGTGTTTAAATATCAATATATATTTGAGTAATGGCAAAAAATGCACTTGTTTTTGTTACTGTGATATTTACCTTATCAATTGTGGCAATTTCTTCAACGGCGAATTTTAAACAAAATAACTCGGCGCAAATAAGAAATCTTACAAATATAATTGAGAGCGATAAAAAATTGTTATGTAGACTACAAGAAATTAAAATTACAAAAATGAAAAATAAAATAGCAACTTTGAAGGAACGTTTAAAATCCAATAAACAAAATGTCACCGACTGTAAAGCATCTCTTATCCAGAAGAACTCGATCATTTTAAATACAACAAATACAATTGAGCAAAAAGAAATTGAGATTTTATCTCTCAAGGCCAATGTTTCAATGTTGCAAACTTCCCTCGATGACCTAAATAAAAGTTGTTCGAATGATATTAAAAATATAGTTCAAAGTAAACAAAGTGATTTCGCTATCTTACAAAACAACTACACTGAGCTACAAAAGGTTGTTAACCTTAAAGATATGGAAATTAAGAAGCTTAGAAGCCTTTGGGATCAACTGAAAATCAAATCAAATATCATTAATGATCTGAATAACACAATTCGAGACTTGCAAGCCTTGATTAAGGCAAATGATTTCGATAAAGACAAATACACTAGACTACAAAAACAGTTTGAGCTCAATAATATTGAAATAAACAATGTGCGCTTTGAGCAAAGAAATCTTTCGACTCAACTGCAAAGCTGCACAAATGAAAAAATGAAACTAAAGTCACGTTTAATTGAAAAAACTGAGAGTTTAGTTAGTAGAACAGATATTTCAGTTGCTACAACTGAAGTCAACTGTCCGCCCTTCGATAATTTTACAGGGGATCATTTGATTAGAATACCCGGCATACAACAACCCTACCGAATACCCTGTAATTCCGACAGTAACAAGAAGGATTGGTCGGTGATTGAGCGTCGCTTGAAGCAGACACTTGATTTTAATCGCGACTGGGAACAGTATCGGGATGGATTTGGTGACCACAAGTCGGAGTTCTTTGTAGGATTGAAAGTAGTTCATCTCATGACATCCTCGCAGCCGCACGAGCTTCTCATTCGACTGAAAACAAAGAAGTCTGTCAAGTTGGCCCGTTACAGTCACTTTGAAGTGGCCGCTGAAGATAACAACTTTACTTTAAAGTCACTCGGATCATATTCAGGCGATGCTGGCGATGGAATGCGAGGGAGTGTGGGATTAAAGTTTAGCACCTTCGATCGGGACAATGATCTGCTGGAGGACGGCAACTGTGCCGAGGACTCAATGGGAGCCTGGTGGTTTTCCGACTGCGGCAATACGTGAGTCACTGATGAAAGTTTTACGATAACTGCATAAATAATGGACAATGTTTAAACTTAATATCCAACAGAGATCTTAACTACAAGCATTACAGTGAGATTATGAATCTAATGCACTGGAACAACAAGATGGAACCAGTTGTGTCCATAGAAATGATGATTCGACCAACTGAATAACAATTGAAACTCCTTTGAATATCGTAAATTTATTTTTTCATTATCTTTCTCATTTTGTTGGTATTATCAGATTATAATTTGACAAGAAATCAAAATCAAAATCAAAATCAAAATGAAAATGAAGTTGTACTAAATACTAATGCACTTATGTTTAATTCATTATTTTTAGTATATATACTATATGTATGTATATGTAAGTATTCAATTTATTCAGTTAAGTGAAATTGTGCCGCTTAAATGTTAACTATGCGATTCCGATAAACGATTCCGATTTCGATACTTTACAAAGCTTTTGGAAATTTTATACGATGGTTAACTTTAAAAATAGATCTATGAGTTACTAAGTAGATTATAGAATGAAGTATGTATATAAGTCTATATATAAGTAAGCCTATGTTTAGAAAAGACGATCGATCGATAGGCAGATGCTGAGCACACACAATTTAAACATCGTCATCATTATGAAATTTACAAAGTATTCCTACAGCTGAGGAACACTTTTGTTATTTGGGAACAGTTAATCGTAAGCAATAGTTTTTTTTGAGAATTGAATAAACCTCACACACAATTTCAACATCGTCATCTTCAAATATACAAAGTGTTCCTGCTGCTGAGGAACACTTGTGCTTGTGGGAACAGTTAATTATAAGCTATAGTTTGGTTTGAGAATTGAATAAACCTCACACACAATTTCGACATCGTCATCTTCAAATATACAAAGTGTTCCTGCTGCTGAGGAACACTTGTGCTATGTGGGAACAGTTAATTATAAGCTATAGTTTGGTTTGAGAATTGAATATACAAAGTGTTCCTACAACTGAGGCACACTTTTGCTAAGTGGGAACAGTTGATAATAATAAGTTTGGTTTGAGAATTGAATAAACCTCCTGCCTACTTAGGGCTATTGTTGTGTTGCTGTTATTGTTGAAGTGCTCGATTAAAGGTCTAGGCAAAAATTGTTTATCTAAACTACGAACTAGGTATTGTTAGCATTACAAGTTGGCTCAATGCTTGGCATCCTTGAGGGCCTGTTCCTCGCGATCGGCGTCGATCAAGGACTGCTTGCGTTTTGTATAATTTCCAGATTCCACCTGCTGTTTGGCATCGATAAGCGAATGCTTGCGCTTATATTTCTCCAGCTCAGAGTCGGAATCATCATCGTCATGATGCTGCAGGCAGGGGAAATCAAACATGCGTTCGCCCTTGCCAAACACTTCGCCCTCCTCGATGGTCGTGGGAAGACTCCTATCGAAGAAATAATATATAATATAAATTAATTAGATTCTTCAATGCAACAACAGTTGCAAAGACAATTACCTGTTTAGTGTTTCGGGCAGGAGCAGGCAGACAAAGGAGCCGGCAAAGAAGAGCACGCCCAGAATGATGGAGGGCGCTGCCTTGAAGAACGTGCCCAGCCAGAGGATGTAGGGGGCCAGGAAGGAGGCCGCAAAGCCGGCCACATGCACCGCTGCCACGCCCTGGCCGCGCACACACGTGGGTATCAGTTCTGTGGCATACTGCGACCCCGACTCGTACGAGATGGCCACACCGAATCTCGCCGCGATTGTGAGGCAGGCCAGGAGGATGGCATTGTGATTGTGCTGCTGATAGGCGATCGCAATGCCGGCGGCTGCTGTGAAGAAACCTCCGACAAGCAGCGATCCGGATGCCATGCCCTTGCGGCCAATGCGATCCTGGAGCAGCACCAGCAGGATACTGGAGGGCAGCACGGCCAAGGCGCTCAGTGAGAACATGATAAACGGCGAGATGCCCATTCCCTCCACATTACGCGAGACGGCGTCATAGCACAGGGTAATCACCATGCTGCAATACACGGCGTATGAGTAATCTATTGAATAATTAGATTCCCACTCTCAACTCACGATTTGAAGAACAGTATGAGCGTGTTCTTGCGCATGCGTGGCGTCCGGAACATATCCAAAAGTGTGGCAGTCTTCTTATCGTCGCCTCCCTGCATCTCCCGTGTGATTTGGCAATGCCTCCGGAACTCATCGAAGTCCGACTGTGGCACGTGGCGACCATTGAATCGGGCAACTCTTTTAAGTCGCATGATGGCACCGTCGACGTCGTTGCGCGTCACCAGCCACTGGGCGCTCTCCTGCACCACAAAGTAGTACAGCACCACCAGCAAGATGGGCAGCGATGTGCAGGCCAAGTAGATCTGCCAATGTCCGGCCAGGACAGCCAGCCAGGGCGTGAACACCAGACCCAGACAATAGAACAGACCCACGGCCATGTTGAGACCCAACGTGCGCATGCTGGGACGGATATATTCGAGAACTAAACAGAAAGAGATTTCATTAGATCATTTACTTTATATCAGAGTTTCAAGCCAAAACGAATATCGGTATCAGTAACAGTTACCAATTTCAATCGGTTAATACCGGTTCTAATCCCTGCTTTATATATTTCTATATATCTCTCACACTCACCAATGATATACATGAGATAGAAGTTGGTATCGGCCGCCAGGCCCGATATGAATCGACAGAGTGTGAACGTGGCAACACTTTTGGTAAAGATCGTAGAGAAATCGCCAGCGAAGCCACAGAAATTGGACAAGATCAAAGCTGGAACACGGCCAATTTTGTCGGACAGCAGGCCATAGAACAGAGTGCCGACAACGGAGCCAATAAAGAACAGGGATTGTCCAATGCGCGCTTTGTAAGCCGAGTCACAAACCCAGTTCAACTGTTGATTGATGAACAGAGAATAAAAGAAAACAGGTTAACAGGTTAGTTATTTAAATAATTATTATTATTATCAGGGATCGTAACAAATATATGTTTAATGAAAAAATTATGAAGTAGGAATTATTATTTAATTTACATGAAAAAAAATTTAAAAGTATCTTTTATTTTTAATTTTTATAATAAAAATTGAAAGTTAAACCAGTTTTCCAATTGTTATTTAGGAAATTGCAAATAAAAATTAAATTAAAATTTCTTTTCACATATTTTTAAGTTTATAATACTATTGGAATGAAATGGAGATCAATTTGATGTACATTGGCTCACAGCTTATTTCAACCAGCACAAAAAGCAACTTTACTCAAAAGCTTCAATTACAACTAACCTAATAAATAGTATTTACAGAAAACTAATGTTATATCAACTCAAAATTTGAAAATATTGAAAATATTCGAAAATATTTGAGTTTTCCAAATCCAAATCCACTTTTTCAACTTTTACCCTCGATTTTTTACAAAAAATGTTGGGATGCAAAAAAATTCTTCGAAGAATTTTAATAGTGTCTGCAAAAAAATAAAAATATTTTTGCTAGTATTTTTTAGAATTTTTTGAAAACTGCAAAAAAGGCACTTTTTGCATGAAAATGAGGAAAATTGGGTAAAAATTTACATTTTTAGGATTTTCAAAAAATGCTAAAAAAAATACTAGCAAAAATATTTTTTTGCAGACACTATTAAAATTCTTTGAAGAATTTTTTTGCATCCCAACATTTTTTGTAAAAAATCGAGGGTAAAAGTTGAAAAGGTGGATTTTTACGAAAACTCAAATATTTTCGAATATGTTCAATATTTTCAAATTTTGAGTTGATATAACATTAGTTTTCTGTAAATTCTATTTATTAGGTTTGAATTTTAGTTAGTTGTAACTGAAGCTTTTGAGTAAAGTTGCTTTTTGTGCTGGTTGAAATAAGCTGTGTGCCACCGTATACACTGATTTATGAAACATATTAATATCAATTCAATTTTTATTTGCAATTTAATTTTTATTATAAAAATTTAATAAAAAATAAATTAAAAATAATTTAAAACATGAATGTTGGAAATAAAATTTTATCCTGTTCCTGGAAATTCCTTCCAAAAATGAAGTATGTGCAATTTCTTCAATATCCCCGTAATTTTTTATAGAGTTCCATTTTTACCCGACTCATTTGCGATCCCTGATTATTATTCACTTGAACTTACCTCTGTATTCATGCTTCTATAGCCGAAATCATAATTATAGATCCATCTCTCGCATCTCTCCGTGCTGACGGTGACATTTGGTCCATTGATGTCCGCGAGGCGAGTGCAGGAAGGATTCTCAAACTTGGCATAAATATCGCCAATCTCTTTATATGTCATATTCACTAGTTTCTCATGATAGCACCAATGATCGGGCACAAAACTAATCACTGTTTGCGTAAAGTAATGCTATGTAAACAAAAGAAAAATAATTATTCATTATATAATTTAAACTATTTAGTATTTATTTAATATTATTTAAAATATTATATATTATTTATAGATTTTTTATATTTACTATAGATATTTTTTTATATTGATTTATATCGTTTTTTAATACGCACCATCGATACGATGATATTGATAAAGCCAAAAAGTGCGAGTATCATAAACTGATAGCGATTGAAGTCGCCGCATTTGGCAAGAATTTGATCGAAATCCATTGTGACTGGTTACTTGTGACTCCTCAACTTCTGTACGAATTCTTTTTTTGGATGTAGAGTGAATGTATTCGAACACCTTTTGTATTCTTTTTGGGCGTCTTGTTGTTGCTGTTGCTGTTGTTACTTCTGGATGGGCTTTGGGCTTGTTGTGTATCACAATTTGTTTCGTGTGTGTATTGTGTGTACTGTCTAGTGTATGTGTGTGTGTGTTGTGTTGTGTAGTGTAGTTGTTGTTACGCAAAAAATAAATGTCTATGCATTTGGTTCACATTTGGGTTGTCTGCAAAAAGAGAAAAGCCATAAATTTAAATAGAAATAAATATATTTCAATAAATTTATCAGTAAATGAATCATTTTAAAAATGCAATTTAATCACATTTGTCGTATTTGTATTCAATAATTTATTATTGGCAATTAATCATAATCAAGGTTTTTAAATTAAATCAACTTTAAATGCAAATTAAATATGTTAAGTGTGTTTGAAAATTGAAACCCGATTAATGTATGATATGTATTTTAACAACAAAAATTAATTTAAATTGAATATGCAAATATTTTGTGGCAGAGAAAGTTGTTAAAGATGAAGTCGACTTTTATCGAGCAATTGACCCAGATTTGAGTACTGCTAAGAAAAAACATATTATTAAACACGTTTCAGCAACGTGCTAGATATTTTTTTTGAGCAGCTGTAATTGTAAAAGTGGAATTGAGAATGTTGTAATAAATAAATAAACAGTTCCACTTAACACACTTATTATTTAAACAGTAAATTAGATACGAGTCAAACTCAGGGTAATTTCCAGGCACTCACATGGTTTTCTTACTATTAACTAAAGTTAGGGAAGTTGCCCGGCAACTGAAAAAGGCAGAATACTAAAGCCAAACTATTTTATCGGGTAAGTTTTACCCTCTATACTCTCTTATCAGTGCCTAAATATTTATATTGGCACTCGATTTTGGATACAACATTGTGTGTCGTGGAAGCTGACTAATAAGCTCCAGCTGCTGTTGGCTGACTAATTGGCAGCACTGTAGATAAGGGGAGTTCTAGTTTCGAGGGCAAACTTGTCACCAACTTGTTGTCAAGTGGTCCACTTGAATCGACTTCTAATTGAGTCTAGACACGTGTCCATCGCATTCCGATTCCGATTACAATAACAATACCCCGTATAAATTTGCAATTTTCTCTTTCAATTGAATCCAAGCACTTCGATTTTCTGAGTAAATGCAACTTGAAGTGCTAAACAATTCATTTTTACTAAATATATACACATATTTCAAATTTACTCAGCATTTTTAAAACTGGTTTCACTTCAAAACGATTAAAAAAAATTCTTTTTCAAATGCTGTACCTTTTTGCAGCATTTTGAATTCTAGTTTCAAAATATTTCAAGGTTTTCCAATCCAAGTGATTGTAACAAAAAATATTTACAAAAAATTTCAGTGCAAATTTCATAAAAATGTTTTTATTGCGCC
The DNA here is from genome assembly GCA_037043435.1 of Drosophila suboccidentalis. NCBI lineage: Eukaryota > Metazoa > Arthropoda > Insecta > Diptera > Drosophilidae > Drosophila > Drosophila suboccidentalis. The sequence goes on from JBAMBK010001361.1 coordinate 26,095, forward strand.
ACAAACAAAACCGATTTGCAAACAACTTTTCTGGTTTATTCATTTAATTACCTGATTTGTAACATTGAGTATTTTGGAAAATTTCAAAATATACCCAAAAATATATACACGCACGCAGTCGTTTAAATGTACATATGTTAACGGAAAACAAATTTGTTTACGAAACGAACAACAAAAGAGAAAAAAGACGCAAACAACTTTTCTCCGCAAATAATTTTTGTTTTTGCTTCTATTTTGTTTTCCACACAAGTTCTATTCCACAAGAAGCGCACTTTTAGTATAGAATGTATATATTTAAATTATTGCCTATATTTTGTTATTGTTAAATGTTTTTCTTGGCAAAGTTCAACGGCTCGAAGACGCACACGTCGCGGCTAATAAAACGCTGGCAGCAAGTTTGCTTTTGGTTGAAATATTTTGAGAATTAATAGAAATTTTGGTTTGTTTGTTTTCGGAATCTGTTTGAATGTTCAGCTGCTGATGTTTTTGGGGTCTGTGTTCTGGCGAACGGCCCGTTTAGCGCGCAGTTGTAACGCACCCGCGACAATCTCCAACTAACGTTGTGTATCCACGAACTGTCTTCTACGAACTGAGCTCCCAACCAGCGCCACAGTTTGTTTATTAAAAACGCCAAACAGCTGTTCAACGGCGCCGACGTCGACTGCGACGTTACCGCTGACAGCGACGCTAACGCTGACGTCGTCGAATCAAACAAACTGAAATCAACAGGCACAAACCAGGGACACAGCTTTTGTTTTGCTTTTGTTTTTATTATTTTGTTTTTTTTTTTGTTTTCTTTCTGGGATTTCGGTGAAGTACTTTGAACAAGTTTTGGCTTTAATAGCGATTGAGGGAGGGCACAAACAAAGTGGAAACAGGTCATGCGAGTTGGGCTTTCGAATTTTATTAGGCGGCATACATGGCGTATACGCGTTGATTAAATTCGATACGATTTCATTTGATTTACATGCTCATTTGTGAATCTTGTGACGCCGCAAACTACACAAGAAATTATATCGCTAATTATTCGTGTGTGTGCTAAACATATTTAACATATACACTCACACTTAGACACATTTATAATGCAGTTAGATCAATTTTGATAGATCGTAATATTAACTTAAATTTTATTGCCATTATTCGAATTAATGAGTGCACTTTTTGCGACTGATATGCGTATAGTATTCCCCGAGCACGCGTTCTACATTTCAATTGAAAACTCTCTATTAGCAGGTGTTTATAAAATGGGGGGAAATACTTGAAATCGTATCGCACTTGGCGTCCAAATTCAACAACTGATTCATGCATTAGCCAGCAATTGTTTACTAATTATTTATGAGCACTCAAATTATAATCATATTTGCTTTAGTACAGAATTCTTTATTAAATTTTGCTGAACATATTATATATATTATTATTATTATTATTTATTATTATTTGCACTTAGAAAAATTACACTTCTAATACTCGAATTACTATCAAACTATATTTGTCAATATGGTCAAATTAGTGATAAATTTTGTCAAATTAATGTCACAA
>JBAMBK010001362.1:0-99858 GCA_037043435.1 Drosophila suboccidentalis
CAGCGTCAATTTCAGGAAAGTCAACTATTGGCAACCAAGGTCAACGCATTATTTGCGGTTACATTAGTTGACTTAGTTGACCAAAAAACATGTTTGGCAACTACTTTTCCAGTTGGCTCAACGCAAGAGCTAGCAACGTCATCGACAATGCGTTGCTAGCTCTTGCGTTGACCAACTGGAAAAGTAGTTGCCAAACATGTTTTTTGGTCAACTAAGTCAACTAATGTAAACGCAAATAATGCGTTGACCTTGGTTGCCAATAGTTGACTTTCCTGAAATTGACGCTGCGTCAACTAGTCTAAATGCACCTTAAGATAGTCATCTGATAAAGGTATTCGTCAACCTCATTCTGCTTCTAATTATATGCCACGTATCACAGTGCCACCTCAGAGTGCTCCCGTTGAGCTGTCGATATGACTGATATGGATAAGCTTCTAAGAAAACTAGAAATTGGCATATGCTTAATTTTAGTTAAATATTTATAAAATTATAAAAAAGCTGAAAATTTCATAGACTCTCAGACCAATGCATTGGTCATTGCAATGAGAAAATAATTATATCAAAATTTAAAAATAGCATTTACTCAATGTTAGTCTATAAGGATAGGATTCTAAGAATAAAAGGAACTTTACAATTGAAATTAAAAAGAATATTTCATTAGAAATAGAGGGAATTTTTCCAAATACTAGGCGAACAGAAATGAGCAGAAAGTAACCAAATTTTACTTGGGTTAAATTAAAATTGAGTGAAAATATGACATTGAGTTGCTGTTTCTCAAATGACGTTTGTTTATTTATTCCTGATATTTCTTTCTAACATGGCATCTGAAAATAATGTCAATTCAGTTAAAAAAAAACACAGTATTTGTTTTAAATATTTAGATTTTTTATTCTTAAAAGCTTATGCTCTGATGTATGGAGAATGTATAATATTTTAATATGAAACATTATTACTTGTATTAACTAAAGAACTACGAAGAATCGGAATCTTTTTGCGCAATTTGCCGAACATCAAACTATTTTTTAAGGTATAATTGATGCTTAAAATAAGAACATACAAATGTATTATAAATATTTCTTATGGTAGAGCGTTACATAATGAGTGAAAAGACTGAGCAATACCTGAACGAAGGGTAACAGCTGTGTGTGACAACAGTTGTTTTGATCAATTGCTTTGATCTTCAAGCTGCAAATGCGGGTAACGATCACGATTTCAGCTTTCGACCAGATTTGTCTTATATACGAGTATACGGCATAGTAATGCCTGGAATAGCTGTCAATAGCAATGACAACAGTCTGGCTGCCTGTTGCAACAAATTGTTGCGAACATAAATTAAGCATACGAAATGAACATGCAACTAATGACATTATTCGATCTGGCTGTGAATACGAGTACTGTGAGTACAGTGGGTACTCGTACCCGTATTTAGGATTGGGTCTCAGTCAGGGCATCGTGGATGTGTGTGGATGTTGTTGATATTGGGCATGTTGACCTTTCGCTTTATTCGGTGGCTGCTTTTAACTCGCAGTCAGGCATTTTTGTTGCTTGTTGCTTGTTGTTTGTTGTAATTTAATTGTCGACTGTCTGACCTTTTGCAGCATTGTCTGCCATTTAATTTTGGCAACGTAGTTGGGCACTAATTATGCACCTTTTTAGCTTGGCCAAAGTCCTAGTCGATAATAATTTAACATTTCAATTTCAATTGTGTGTTTTTTCAGCGAAATAAATTTCCACATAATTGGCAAAAAGTGAAAGGGCAAACTAAACACCATTATACGATATTAAGACCCTTTAAATGGTTTAGCGGAAGAATAACCTTTCTAAGCCAATTGCCAAGTTAGTGACTTGAATTGAACCCAGACACACGATTCACTGCCAGGTGGCAGTGCCCAGTTTAAGTCTCCGTCTCCGTTTCAGTCCCAGTCTAAGACCAACTTGTTGTTGTCTGACTGTCTGTCTTTCTGTCTGCACCATGTGGCATGATCAGCTCGCGACTCGACTTGACTCTGTTTGCTGGTCTCCCTCTTCTGATCTTCAATTAGTTTATTGTTCGCTTGGTCTTTTGCTTTTAACTTTGCTTGTGCGCCATGTGAAGCAGGCGACATTTGACGCCAGCATTTAGTATAAATTGCCAGAATGCCAATGCAGCTTTTGCAGTTGTTGTTTCTTCTTCTAGCGCGTTTGTCGTTTCTGTGCTTCAATCCTCCTCCAAAACTTGGTTTGGCCACATTCCAGCTGGTGTTTGCTGTTCGGCCTAAAACAGGATTGACAAGGATAACTTAAGCACTCTGATGCTGAAGGTGCTCAAATTAAAATAGGGATTATCTAAGGAATTACGTGAGCCAACTGCTTTGTATCTTTCAGATACTTCTGCTAAGCGCTGCGCTGGGCGTTGCCTATGCGGGCGTCATTGGACCCGGACCCTACTATGGCGGACCTGGACCTGGACACCTGCACGGCTATGCGGGCTATGGTCCGCATCATGGACACCTCCCAGCAGCATATGCCCCAGGTGAGTTTATTTATGTATATATATAAGCAGTCGAAATAATCTTGAAAATTGAACTAAAATTATAAATATATTTATGAACTAAATGTAAACTTTAAGTTATATGAAGTTATTATCGTATTGTTCATATTAACTTTATCCAGAAAAGTGAATATTTTTTGTATAAGCTTATAATCTTGATCAGAAGTGAGCAAGATCGAATTATGGAATATCTCAGTAACCAATTTAAATAATTATTAAACCATAAGTTTGTAAAATATATTTAATAGAGATTATTGGAACGATTGTTTGAATATTGATTTTATTTTAACTAAAAGCAATTAGTCAAATTATAAAATGAACACCTAAAATTGCATCAAATTAAACAATTAATTTCTGATAAAAGATACACATTTAATATCTTTTAAATCAATCTTTTATCAACTTTAAAAGTGCTTAAAATCATTTATCTTCACTTGTTCGCTTCTAATGAATTCCAATTTAATTCCCAGCTCCTGCTCCCAAGCCCGTGGCTCCAGAACCATATGATGCAGACCCCAAGTACTCGTTTGGCTATGACATTCAGGATGGTTACACCGGCGACCTGAAGAGCCAGCACGAGACCCGGCATGGCGATGTGGTCAAAGGCAGCTACTCGGTGGTGGATCCCGATGGCACCAAGCGCACCGTTGACTACACGGCAGATCCGCACAACGGCTTCAATGCGGTCGTGCGCAAGGAGCCACTGGCATACAAGCCCGTCGCACCACCGGCTCCAGCACCACATGCCCTGCTGCCAGGTCCACCACCTGCTCCGCCATTGCCGCCAGTGCCTAAGCCTGCCCTGCCCTTGCTCTCGTATCCGTATGCCCTGGGCCACCTTCATCGGGCTCCCGCTCCCGCTCCGGCACCCGCTCCAGCTCCTGCTCCTGCTCCAGTTCCCGTCCTGCCCACCGCCCACTTCCATGCCGCCTACCCGGCACTTGCCCACAGTCCCTACGCCCACTATCCCCCGGCTTTGCCCGCACCTGCTGCCGATCCTCATGCCTACTATCATCACTGAGTTCGACGAGCTGCTGATGGCGAGCTGAAAGCGATCTTTGAACCGATCTTGGTTTCCTATTCCTTGCTTTGCTTTGACTCTCTCACTCTATCTACACATCTATATCTAACTAGGACTCTCTCTACTCTACTGCTGTACCATCTGGTCTTGAATCTCCATTCTTGTGAGCTTATCCCATAAGTTCTACTTAATCTTACTTTATGTTTATGCATGTGTTGTATCGTTTCAAGTATAAGCTGAAAATCGAAACTTAGGTAAATAAACTTGAAAAAAAGAAACAAAAAACAAATGACTTCTCAATTATAACAATATCTGAAATTGTTTTCTGAAAGTAGAGGCTGAATTATTTCTTCCAAATTTAGAATTCTTAATTAAAACACCTTGTAATAACGCAATTAATGTGTTGTCTTTTATTTATTGTATCAACTTTTCGCAATTTTCATATATGATCGATCGTATTATATGATATACGAGTATTCGTATTATAATTATGCCATTATGTATAAATATAATAAGTATGTTTTTGTTTTGTATATAAACGTCTAAGTATTTTTTGTTGATATTATTAATGTTTAATTTTTGTTTTGCATGTTTGCACATGTATATGTATGCTTTACTGTATGTATATGTATTTGTATATTATTTCTACCATTTTGTAGAATAGATTGAAATGTTTAAGATCTCTTTTTTTGATACTTGTCGATTTCATCATCTTCAAGTGACAAATTTAAATTAAAATCATTTTCCAATCGTTTTCTGTTCTTATCATTCCTTAATCAGTTTCAGTTTCATTTTCATATATGTAGCATTGGTCTTCCTGCATTAAATAAAATGTACAATATAAATATAATTCGATTATAGTCCTTAGTTTTGTAGTAAACGGTATCAAAAGATAGGTACAATTGAATTCGCCTGTGCCTGGACAAGCTACCACTAAAATAACTACCTTTGTTTCTACGTAATCAAGAAACAAAAAAGCTTTAAGATCAAAGATCAAAGATCAATTCATAGTGAAAGCTAAATATTTAAGCATTTAACTAAGGGAGTGGAGTGAATAAGTGAGTGAGTGCTGATTGAGGGCTCTGATTCGATTCTTTACAATTGGACACAATTTGGCTAAGTGATTCCAATATGTAATATACATATGTCTGATTATTTACCCAAATAAGTAGCTAATATAGCACGCAAGATAGTATTTTATTTCATATAATTTTCGATGATTGTTTGGCATAACATATATTTTTATATTTATCATAGACAACCACTTGATGCACTGAAGACTATTTTGGGATATGCTTGAATTGCTTCGCCTTAGTTAATTATTATTTACTCACACTTTCAATATTAGTATTATTATTATTAGTATAAAAAAAATTATTACAAAGCTGGCAGCTTATTCTTTTCAGTTGAAATTAAGAATTGTGGCTTGCGTGATAGATTGCTGGATAGTTGGATATTTCGAGTATGTAAGATTCTCAATTCTGGATAACATGCATGCATTTAAATTCGTATTGAATATGTATATATTTATAGTTATATTTAATGTTAGCCTAACTTTAATTGTTTGTTGTTGCATTATTGAAGGGATATGTTTACTAATTATTTCATTTAATATGTATATTGTATCTTTCATCTAGGGTCTGATTTAAGCATTTTGTTTCTCATTTTGGTTCATTCGTTTTTAACTTGAAACGGAGGGTTTTAAACGGTTTTGGTTATAACCAATAATTATTGGTAGGACTTCTTTTCTTTTCGGTTAGAAAAATATGCATAGTGGGTAACTTTTCTACACTGATTGTGAGTTATGAGAAAATTCAATATGTATTTCCTTAGTCAGTTCTTGATTATATGCTAGATTCTAACTAATAATTAAAAAACTAATTAAGATGAAAGTTAAATTAAGAATCTTAAACAAAGTTTCATAGATATTGTTTTAGAATTGAATAGATTTTCAATCTATTTTAAAGACTATTAAGTATTTATTGTTGTTGATATTGATTTAATTTCTCTGATGTGGTTATTAATCATGATTTATAATATTTTTAGTTGATTTTCTTTTAGACATCTATAAACGTACGATATTTAAAGCGGTTCGAGTTGTATTTATCAATCGTATTTCTTAGGTATGCAATTTGACTAGTAGTATTATAATGGAAATATATTGATTTATCTAGTAAACATTCAAGACGATGCTTTCTGAATCTATGTTGGATTATTTTGATAGTTAAGAGCATAGAAAAGGTGGTCCATTTAGTGATCGTTTTCGTCATCATTAGGTTGATTATTGCATCGAGATAACTTATAAATACATTTGAAAAATCACCTGAAAATAAAAAGGATTCAAAATAAAAATGCCAAATTCTTATTCAATAGTAACTAATATTTTTTAATTAAAAACACTGCAGCACACTTTTAGTTAGCACAACTAAATTATAATACAAAGTACACATAAAGCAAAAATTAATAAATATGATACTGTATAATAGATAAAATAATAATTAGGTGTGCAATTAAATGCTCATTCAATTTTAACATTTATCCAAAAAACATAAAACGGAAACTTTTTTAAATTATTTATATTGTTGCATTGTTTTGAAAAATGAGTTTTTCTCTTAACAGTTTTGCTTGTGCTTGCAATTGATTATGTATAATTACGATGTTTATATTATATGTAAATATCTTAACTAAGTTTTATATTTCTGCATTATTTTCAGCTTTTAATATGTATCATTTCCTTAATATTGATATTTATCATTTTGTAACTAATAAAAAACGTTGCTCAGCTTTCATTCTTTTCATATGTTTTTCTTTTGTTTACAATATTATGCATATGTATAAATATATGTATGTACCACAATATTTATATGTATAAGTTGTGTTTAGGTATATTAGTATATATGTATACTGTTTAGAATTTGCTTGCACGCCAGCCATTACAGTGAAGAATCCTTAAGTCGGTATTTCTTTTTAAATATATTTTACTTTTTAGTATTGCCTTGCATATCTTTTCTCATTTTTTTTAAGTATCGAAACTTATTTCTTTAGCTCCACACAGGTTCTCTCTGTATTTGTGGTCGTCGTCGTCGTTGTATTTGTCGTCGTGCTGCTGCTGCTCGTCTCGTCCAGCTCCTCGTTGTTCGTCTCGATTTCCTGCTCCGTGATGACAGTCACCAAATGATCAGCGGATTCTTTGAAAAGAAAAAGAGCAGGACAACTGATTAGAAATGCCAATACTTATATATTCTTATGTTTTAAATTAAAAAATATTATAATTATATGTATTACCGCTTTGCCATACACTCCATAAAACGCTCTAGTTATGATCTGCAGTCAGTGCGTGGTTGTGGGCAGGGGAAATTAAGCAAGAGAAATTTTATATATCAGTTTTAATTTGTCTCAACATAGTTTTGGCCATCAAACACAACACAACAACAAAAGCAAATCCAATGCAAATATAAATGTATTAAAATAAACACAAATAAAACAGAACATTCTTGTAAAAAAAATAATAATTTTTAGTTATTTACTTGCAGAAATTACTCGCTTAAACAATTGAATATTTATATTACATTAATTACTGCCAAAGTGAAATAAATAAGTTTTTATCTTGCAGACACAAATAAATTACAACACCGAAAAGTATGCTACAAAACTTTTCAGAAAAGTGAGGAGTTTGCTCCTCCTGTAAATAAAAACTGCAGTGATGAGTTTACTCCTCAATAGATAAAGGAAACAATATGAGGAGCTCAACATCCTTCCTCAGCGGAAGGAAACAACAAAGTGAGGAGTGGCTTCCCCCAAAACGAACAATCGAAGTGAAAATCTAAAAACAACAAATTTCAAACTGAAAAAAGTATGCTGTTTAAGGAAAGAAAACAAACGAAATAAAGATAAAGAGTGAACAAACTACGAAATACAGTTGGACAATCTGAGAAGAGTGACTCAATCAATGTCAATATTCGCACCGTTCATATGCTGTTGCAGTAAACTGGAATGCGGTGGCGGCGGCGGACGACCGTCATCGACCAAATAACCGGACGTCTGCATGCCGTTGTTGGACATATCGATGCCACCGTTGCCCGTTAGCAACCCACGTTGTGCAAGTTGTTGCTGCTGTTGTTGCTGCTGTTGTTGTTGTTGTTGCTGATGCAAGGCGTTCAAGGCGCCGCTCAACTGATGCTGATTATGCTTGGCAGCGAGACTGGCCAAATGTGGATGCTGTTGCAGCTCGTTGTTAAGACCAGGCAGCATAATACCCTCTAATTAATTGAGTGTGTAAATGTGCATGCATAGACGTGTTAATCAATTTGGCTAGGCAGACACTTATAGTTTGCAGTTAGTTAGGTCTGTAGTTGAACTTACTTGAATTATGATCATAGTGTCCATTCTGTTGGTTCATCTTGGCTGGCGAATCCGTGTTCAACTGCGACGCGGTCACCGAGCGTGTCTGCAACGTGTTGGGCTTCGAGTTCAGCGCTGATCCTGAGGCGCTGGCGAGTCCGCTGCTCGTGGCACTGCCGCCGTTGGGTTCATCCAGCAGCTGGCGCAGACGCTGCAGTTGCGCCTCCAGCTGACGATTGTGATCCTCCAGGATTTGCATGCGCGCCTCCAGGCGACCCTTGTGCTGTCGCAGCAGCTTCGCCTCGGCCATCATGTCCTGCAGAACGAACATTTTCAATGTTAATTTATCTTCGTAAATAGATAACCAAAGATCTGCTGGACTCACCTGTCCGTGCTCGCCCTGGTTGGCCAGTCCCGTCATGCTGGAGCTGGAATGCTGCATGCCGTTGGAGTCGTCGGGCGTGCCGCTTTGTTGCTTGCTGCACAGCTGCTGGTACTCGGCCTGCAGATTGGCATTCTCCTCCTCGAGATCACGTATAATGGCCTCCAGTTCCTCGCGCTGTTCCGCATCCATGGCGGCCATCACCTGCACCGGCGACTTGGGCGCACTCCCATTATTCGTGGGCAATGCCTGACAATACTGTGCTATCAGCTGATGCTCGTCGTCGCTATCCGGCGTCGAGTTGGACCCGGTGCCGCCGTACTCCACCTGTGCCAGCCGCGAGGCATACATCTCCAGTCGGGAGTGCATGTCGTTCTGCAGCTGATGCGTCGTATGCTGTGGACTGGGTGCGGGACTCTCGAGAGCGTCACCTGTTCAATTGGAGTAGCATTGATTAGAAATAACAAAAACCAGGATGCACTGCCTCCACTTACCCTCGAGCACGCTCTGCACGGGCAGGTAGCCGACTCGTGGATGCTTCTTAAAGTATTTGCGACTCTTGAATTTGTTCTTGAGTGCACGCGTAAAGTCGCGCACGTCCTCGGTGGATGTGGTCTATTGGAATAAAGAGAAAGATTCTACATTTATCTGACTAGATCACACATTAAGCATACGCACCGTTGTGCAGTACTCGTGCATGGGATGGGTGAGCTTGTGATTCTTGGCATTGCGGCCAAAGAAGAAACACTTTTGGCACATGTCGAAGTTGAAGCACTTGAGACAACGATAACGGAAGCCCACAATCGGATACTCCTTGCATATGTTGCACTTGGCCTGATGCTTTGCCGCCTCCGCGGCCGCCAAGCGATGCAACACGGGCAGCCACACGAGACTCTGTGGCTCGTGCTGCAGCCAGCCCAGAAAGTGTTGCAGCTCTATGGAAATCTCCTGATTGCCATCGATGGCCTCCTGTGAAATGCCCGCCTGCTCCAGGCAAGAACGCACCGACGGCTCAATATTGGAGCCACCAAAGGCGGCCACCTCGCCCAGTTGACGGGGCACCTGAAAGGGATTGGGAATTGATCAGCGATCAATTGCAGAGATTTATATTTTATTGCTATGCTACCTGTATGCAATCGTGCAGTAGGAGTCCCAAGCGTCGCTGATCCGCTCGTCTCTCTGTATCGGCGACCAGGCGGAAGAGATAGCGATACTTCTCCTCGAGGTGACCGCGGCAGAGGAGCACGAGTCCCACCTTGAAGCTGAGCACACGTATCTGTCCAGTGCGCTGCGAGTCGTAGACATTCAGTATCCAGTTGATGGCCAGGTCGAGCATCAGCGTCAAATCAATTTTATCGATTGTCACATAGAGCGAATGCAGCACTGTCGTCATGTCCGGTATATCGATAAGTTTATCGTTCTGGGCACGCAGCCCATGGCGATCGAACGATTCACAGGCGGTGGCCATGGAAATCCGATCGAGGGCTGAAATTGTAAATATAAATAAAATAAAATATATATATAAAATAAAAAAATTTCGTTATTTTCATAAAATATAAATAAATAATAGAAAAAATTTATCTATTTATATTTTATGAAATTATAATGAAAAATAATAAATTAATATTATTTAGTTAAACATAAATAACTACAATAAAAATATAAATAAAATATTCTTTAACTTAATTTTTTTTTTTAATTTCATTAAAGATAAATAAATACAAAAATTCCATTATTTATTTATATTTTATGAAATTATAAGCAAAAATAATAAATTAATATTATTTAGTTAAATAGCTACAACATAAATATAGCTAATTTCATAAAATATAAATAAATAAAAAATGTCTATTTATTTTTATTTTATGAAATTATAAAGAAAAATTATAAATTAATATTATTTAGCTTAATATATGTAAGTAGCTACAACATAAATTTAAATATTAATAATATATTCTTTTATTTTAAATTTCGTTTATTTCATAAAATATAATTAAAAATAAATTATTTATATTTATTTTTTTTTTTGAAATTAAAGAAATATATATAAAATTATATACATACAATTTATATTTATATTTATGTTCTAGTTATTGTATAGATAAAATCTTTTATTTTAAGTTTTATTAAACTTTTCATAAAATATAAATAAATATTTATTTATTATAATAAATTACTATTATTTATTTACTTATTTTAAATAAGAAATATTTGTAAATAATATAATATATTATTAACATTTATGTTACATTTATTAAATACTATAGAGTTAAGAGAATATCTTTTAACATCACACAGAAATAAATAAAGTTATGCTCAGTCCATCTACACTTCAGAGTTAAGAGAATGTCCTTAAACTAATCACTTACCCAATCGCTTTTGGACCGAGCGCAGTTTCATGGCCGTGCGGTAGGCAGAGAAGCGGATTTCATTAAGATCAGCCAGTCCTTTCATCAGCTCAATCATCTCCGGATGGTCCCAGTGTGTGGTCTCTCGTTCGTGGCTGCAGTTTTCGGCACAGTCCATGAATAACGATGGAGAAAAGATAGATGATGATGACAGGGGACGGGGTTGACAGTGGGTTAATTGGCTGTTGAGTAGTTGGTGCGTTGGAGCTGTGCTCAATACTCACTCGATGTAGTAAGGCACATTGGCGGCGGTTGTGGCACGCTCCCATGGCGGCTTAACACTCTGCCCCAAATTAGGTAATGGCCCAATGGTGCCACTGTTCGATGTGTTGCGTCCATCGTCGCCATTCTCGTTGGTATGATTAGCTCCGGCCTGGCACAAAACCTTCTGGCGTTCGTCCATTGCAATTTGCAGCAGTTTCATGCTGCAACGAACAATAAGCAAACAAATCTCAGTGAGTTGATGTGCAAGCACAAGGATAAAAGCCCAAAACACCTACCGTGTATTCAAATCCTCCAGTTTGGACAAACAAGGCGTCGGCACCAGCACCTGATTGGCGGTAAAGAACGACTGCTGCTCGTTGCAATCATCTAAAAGTGCACTCGCCGTGGTCATCTTGTCCCGCAGCCTCTGCAGCTGTTGCATCTGCTCATTGGCCTCGCCCACCGATGCGGGCGTCTGCCACGAATTCTTCGTCTGCTCGGCCAATGCGACACGCGAGCTCAGGTCCTCCAACACCTTCTGGAATTGGCGCATTTTCTGCAATTAGGCAAATGGTAAGAGATTTTAATTAGTAAATAGAATTTCACAAATAAAGGTAGTTTGAGTGGGGACATAAAACGGATTTGGAATGAAGAACTATAATTAAATGTAATATTTGTACTTAAGGTGCATATATCATCAGCATTTGCCTTCTAGAAACACAGTATTTCTTCAAAAAGACATGCTAAATCTAATTTAAATGTGATCGGATGTAGGATATTATATATAAGTCCGTTTAACTGCAAAGGCATAAACTCTCTTATAAAGGGAAAAGGACCAATCTCTTGAATCAAGTGTCGAATCAATTATGAACTAAATAAGAAAGTTTGGCATGTGTAACGTTAGTGTTCTACCCCAAAATATAATTTCTTTTTTAAGATAATTGCTCCACAAGAACTAAAATAATACTTAAAGTAGTAAATTCACAACTTTGGCTATTGATTAATATTTTTAAAGAAATATCTAACATTTCCAAAATAAAAAGATATTTCAAATATACTTTTAGTATTCTTCTTTAATTTCCGCACTTAGTTTGCTCATTTGCATAAGACTTAATCCGAAGGACTACAAGAGCACCACACATCAAGAGTTTGAAATATTTGGTTGCCTACTTTTAGGCTGAAACAATTTTGATTACCTCCACGGCATTCATGTTGCATATTCAAATATTACGCATACGACGCATTGCTCTGCATTGCTAGTGCATAATTAATAACTATCATTATTACCGGCCAATGTTAAGCAATGTGGCATAAAGCGGGTTGCACTTTAAGCTGTTGGTATAAGTCACTCAAAGGCAGTTTCCGCTTCCCCTTTGCTGTGCACCCCCCGTGGCTTTGTGTGCCGTGTGCCTGCTCTTCATTAGCAATAAAATGTGAAAAGCGCGCTTTAACTTTTATGCTCACACAGACACAGGACACAGGACAGAGGACAAAGTCGAGGCATGTGGCATGTGGCAAGCAGAGACTGACTGCAGCATCGCTTTTGCCGTTGCCAATTTGAACGCTTTGTAAGCTGAAACTGTCAGCGGGAGTTGAGGCAGAGAGACAGTTGATGCCACAGCTGGCTCTGTTGCTGCCACTGATGCTGATGCTGCCACTGAAACTGCTGCTGATGTTGCTGTTGTTGCATGGCACATGTTTCATTTTGCACATTTTCATCATTTTCGCTTTTCAATTTCACTTTGGCAGACCATTTGGCGGAGTCGTACCCTTCGGAGTTTGCAGCACAAAAACTTTTATAGCTGCCATTTTGCATGGAAAATGCATGCAACAAGCAAAATGCATTTACCTGCGCACAAACTTTGCACAGTAGTAGAAGAGGACACCATCCCCTAACCCCCTTGCCACCTGCCCCATGTTGCATGCTGCATGGCACCACTGCGTTTACTCTATTATTTCATTTAGTTATAGTTATTTTCCTGCTGCTCCCTCAGTTCGTGTTGCTCGAGTTGCTCCTGGTTTTTTATTTGTAATTCAGTTTTCTTCGAGTTTGTGTTTCTGATTTTGAACTTTGCCGCTTCAGCTCGTTTCGTTCCCTGGGGCAAGTTTATGCTCCATAATGCATGCACCGTACAATTTTACAATTTTACATGTGTTGTTTCCTCTGTCTCTCTCTCTTTTTTAGAACAGACAGCAAACAGCACCAGACAATGGCCAATGGCCAAGGCCTTGTTAGTTATTCAACATTTAACTTTTTTTTCACAAACTTAAGTTTGGCTTGGCAGATGCTTTGTTTATTCTACATGCTGATGGCATTTGGACGGACAGTTGCAAATTTATAAATATTGTGTAAACAAAAGGTACTTTGCAGTTGAAATTTACTTTGTTAGCTAGGGTAGTGAATATTTAGTATTGTTTAATTTTAAATTCAATTAAAATGTGTTTTTGTTTGCCTTTCTTAAGATAACTTAATTTTAAATTCAATCTAAATGGTTTCACTTTACACGTAACTTAATTAAAACTGAACAGCAAGCAAAGTCAAAGGCTCGTCTTATCAATCATCAGATTCCTTTTCCTTTTGCAACTCTGCTGCTAGGGAAACATGAGCTTCCTCAAAGGATTCTTTTGCTGATTGGCGCTTCAGTTAATTAAGCGTAAAAATAATCTGAAGTTGCAATTTGCTACACTGCACTCCAATAACAACAACAAATGTTCTTTGTTGTAGAATGGTACAACAAAAACAACAACACAGTGCCTGCGGTTGCGGTTGTCGTTGCCCCGTTTTCAATCAATAATTTGATGTTTACAATAAATATGCAGTTGGGTAGCGTCACTAATTAGAGGCAACAAGCCAATGGCAACAAAGACAAGAAATCGTTTGATATCAAAGTCATTAGGGGAAACAAGACGGCTGATAGCAGGCCATTGCACTCTCTCCTCTACTCGATGGGAACACAACTTTTCCAGCTTTTCCAGCTTTTCGTTTTTCATTTTTAATCAACAACAAAGCCAAAGCCTCAAAGATGCAATCCAGATGGAATCCTTGCAAAGTCAATATAGCCATTGTGTGCTCGCACCAAAAGCAAAAATGGATAAAAAAAACTACGAGTAGTAGGAAAGGCAACAGTCTTAATAAAATGCGACTGTGAAAGACTCTGTACCTATGCTGTAAGAAATTCAATGAATGAAATTTAAATAAAAATAATAAAGACAAACAGACAAAAATAAGTATAAGTCTGCCTGCTATGCTTATCTCGTTCTGCACAAATCTAATACACCCTTACAACTTTTAAGTACAGGGTCTAAATATGAATAAAAAAATGTGCAACATGGAACAATTTAATACGTGTCACTCGACGAAGTCAGCTGGAGGCAGCTCCTTCCAAGCTGCATCAGGTGAAACCTGGCTGGCAGCTGATGGCCAACTAAGCAAGCAAAGCTGTCATCATACTTGCTGCGGATGCCCTGAGCTCTTCTGGGGCATGCAACCAACCTTGCTGCCTGTGTGGCGCCCCTTGTCTCCTGTCAGTTGCCTTGTCAGATAGATTAGCAGTCGACTCGACCAGCTGATGTCGCATCATATCAAAAGTATCTCATGTCATTTTGATTTGATTGCCAGGTTCAACAATTAATTGACACTTTGAAATTGTTTGACTTAGATATGCACATTTATTTAAAAAGTAAATAAACTGATTGAGGAAAGTTGCCAAATGTATTTTAAAATAATTATTTTGAATCAAGTTTAATAAAATTGATAACAAATTGATAACTTGATAGTTTGTAAAGGTAATTAAAATTCGAAAACGGGAGTATAAATGGTAAAGACATCAGTCAAAAGTGTGCAAAGCCTGCTTCTATTAGATACATTAATTTACAGATAGTTTGTATACTTCTTCGGTTGAAATATTTATTCGAATTAAATTCTCAGCTTATTGCTTCTAGCTTTAGTTTGAAAATGGTAAATAAATTATTGGCTCTTTAAAGAGTTTACCACTGCCTGTTGTTTATTACCGGGCGTTGTAACTATCCTATAGCAAATTAAGAAATGAATCAATGGCCCATAAATTGTTCATTTAATTAATTCAGATTGTAATTGCATTGCTTAAAGTCGTGCCATAACATCGATAGTCTCAGTAACAGCGACACACATATAAAATATATTTTATATATGGGCGTTATGGCCAATCCCTTACGAGCTGTGTGCATTAATCAGGATTTTAATGGCAGCCAAAAGACGGGGGAGGGGCGGGAAAATATATGTAATTAAAATGGCAAGGCTTAAATGTGCCATTGTGGCAATTATGAATGTAGTACAAGTATATTCGGCATATTCGAGTGCAACAAGTTCGCTTAGCCAATACACAAACCTCATTTTCGTCGCGCAACATGCCGACAATTTGTAGAAACATGCGTTCCGCATCATTTTGTGGATCGCATGTGGAGTAGGTGTCGTCCATGAGGGTGATGTCGCCGATGCGACAGTGCAGTTGGTCCTCCGATGACGATGAGTACAGCGACAACATGTTGCGGCGTCGCTGCTCGTTGCTGGCAACATGTTGCTGAGCAACATTCGCATGTGTTGCTTGGGCATTTGTTGCTGTTGTTGCTGCTGCTGCTGCCGCCTCGTCATCAACATCTGGTTCATCGCAACCGCTGCTGCTGAGCTGGGAGTAGCTGAGACTCAGCTGACTGCTGCCATCATGCTCCTCCCCATCCTGAGACAGTGCCAGTTCCAGCTCCGACTCCAGTTCCAGCTCATGCTCCAGCTCCGTGCCGCCTGTTCCGCTGTCGCCGCTCTGGGAACTCGCCTTCGCTTGTCCCGTCGAGGCTGCCGCCGCTGCAACGTTGGCAACGACGACGGCGAGATGATTGTAGCCCTGGGACTCGCCGCTGCTGCTGCTGCTGCGACTGCGACGCTTCATCGAACGGAAGGGCGAGAGGAGGCGGCGTCGCGTGCTGCCGGTGGGCGTGGCATAGGGCGGCAGCTGCAGTTGCTGATGTGACGGTGCGCCAGCGTAGCGTTCCAATGACCTTGACTTGCTCTGATTGCTGTGATTGCTGTAGATTGTGGCATCAACTGTTGCTGTTGCTGCTCCTCCTGCAATTGTTGCTGCTCCTCCAGCTGTTTCCCTTTGTTTTCTGCTGGTTTCGATGTGAGAATTCTCTATAATTTCGCCAGCTTCGTCGCTGGAGCTAAGCGACAACGTCGCTGCTGGCGTTGTTGCAGCAAATAGTCGCATCGTTGTTGTTGTTCTTGTTCTTGTTGTTTTTATAGTTGTTGTTGTGTTAATTAATCTTTCGACTATGCAGATTTCAGGTTCTTGTTGTTCTTAAGCACTTTGCTGCATCGTTTTAGGGCACATTCTTGCGTAATGAACGCTTCTATTTTTATAGACCGGTTAAACAGGATTCTCGATTCACTCGCTTATATTTTTAAAACTGCACAGATATTATGGCAAGACGCAGACACAGAGTGTTAGCCAAATAAACAACTACAACTACAACTACAAATGATGTTGCTCGCTTGTTATCGACGACTCAAATAAGCCACTAAATTACGCCGAAATTTCTCAGGGCCCCCTTTTCGACTCTGTAAACACGTTAATTATCCAGTCAACTTGTTATGTTTGTCGTTGTTGTTGCTGTTTGTTATTGTTGTCGTTGTTGTTGTTGTTGCTGTTGAGTTCGGGCAAAAAGGTTGTCGGCTGCATTTTGTTTGCACAATTGCTGGGCGTGTGTAAATTATGTTGGGCAATATTTACACTTAGATAAATTCTTCAATGTTCTTAAAGACACTTCTATCTCCGTCTTCTCTCTCTTGCTGCCTCTTTCTTTGAGACTTGACACTCTATTGAGCCATGACATTGTTGCCGTCAGAGTTTCCGACATGTGTGACAACGTTGTGTTGTTTGAGGGTCCAAGCCAACAGCAAGGTGGGAAATATATATTAAGTTAATAAGATAAGGTTCTTCAAAGCTAGCGCAAAGGCCAAAAGAGTGTCGATAGTCGAAGAAATGATTTAATCTGCAACATTTCCATCGTTTCTATACGATAGTTTTACTATACTATTATAAACAAGAAGACAACTTATCTCTGCTCTAATCACAACTAATGAAGAGCTTTACGAAGCTCTAAGGAGCTTTAAAGCTCATTTAAAGCGCATATAAAAGCTAAATCACAATTGTTGAAGAGCTTTGCGAAGCTTTGAGGAGCTTTAAAGATCTTTCACACAAGTTTATTATTCCTTTAAAGTACTTCAAAGAATAATCCACTAAATTGTAAGCAACAGAAAATAAATTAAAATATAATCACAACTGATGAAGAGCTTTACGAAGCTTTAAAAATCTTCAAAGCTCATTTAAAGAGCTTTTCAAAAGCGTTTGCACAAGTGTATTCTCCTTTTAAAGTATTTCAAAGAATAATCCATTTAATTGTAAGAAACAAAACACAAAACAAAATATAATCACAGCTGATGAAGAGCTTTACGAAGCTTTAATGAGCTTTAAAGCTCTCTCACACAAGTATATTCTTCCCTTAAAGTACTTCAAAGAATAATCCATTTAATTGTAAGCAACTGAAATTGAAACAAACTCGAGACAACGTTGGAAAAACACACAAAAAAGTGTCAAGTAGTTAATACTTTTAACTAACAATGACCCTACAGAAATGAAGAATAAGTATCTGCGTTCCACGTACTACGTTCTACGTGCGTGTGTAGAGTGCAGAGTGTTGAGTGTGAGAGGGAGGAGACTTGAACAACATGAAAAAAAGATGATATTTCAGAATGAAGTGAAAAAGCGCAGTAGACGAAAGCTCATTAAAATTCTAAGCCGTAAAGCAAAACAAAGTTTTAAACAAAGTCAAAAGGGAGGCAAAGCAAAGAGTGTGAGGGAGAAAGAGAGAGGGAGTGAGAGTGAGAGAGACAGACAGACAAGAAAGCTAACAAGCCATTGACAGACGGGCCAGAAATTACCCAACGCATTGACTGCCAACAGTTAAGAAGAGAAGAGTTCTCCCAACTGCGAGAAAGGGAGAAGCAGAAAGCGAAAAAAACAACAAAAAAACAAAATAAATACCGGAATAGCGACAAGTAATGCCGGCAATGACATTGTAACGGTATTTATTACAACATTATGACGAATGACAAGTGTCTAATTAGTTGTGGCAACATGTTCCCCTCCCCCTTAGTGTCTACACTCTTCTAGTTCTTCTTCTTTTACTAGTTTGCTTGTTTGTTTGGGATATGCATAAATTTAAAGTTTTCGAGTTTTTCCTCAACCCGTTTCAGTGATTGAAAATGTGGCAAATTTTAAAATTTTTTTTTTTTTATGTATTTTCATTCTTGATTGCAATTGCTAAAAAGTGTGTAAAAAGTTTAAATTAATATTGCATTTATCATTAGCAGAACTGTTGTTTTTGTTGTTGTGTTTTCTTTTCATGTTGCATTACAAATTGTTTACGTTGTGGAGAATGCATTTCAATTTTGATGGATGCACTCTGTGGAAACGTGAGGGAAATTCCAATGAATTTCACTTTTCCCTTACTCTCTCTATCTCTCACTCTCTCTTACACTCTCTTGTTGTCTTCTAAATTATAAAATATGCATAGGGTATCTGAAATCTGGTGTGGAACGTTGCCTTGCATACGAAATCCGCATTCGGTTTGACAGAATGCCGCATTCATGTTAAAGGATGAATATTCGAATGTGTTTGCAGTTGTTCTCGTTGTTGATGTGAATTTTGTTGTTGCAGTTTGATATGCAAATATATTTCGCTTAAAGTGAAAAAAAAAAAGAAAATGCCAAGCAGAAATCTGTGGAAAACCTAGCAAATGTGTGGAAAAGCACAAAAAAGAGGCAATGCTCGTAAAGGATTAAATAGATTGAAGTGCAGCTGTTGTTGTTGCTTAATAAAAACAAAGAGTTAAGCTCTTTAAAAATACTTTTTGTTTAAGAAGTGAAATCAAAGTTGAATTAATGTAAAATTAATTCACTTTTAATCTTGTTTAATGTGAGTAGCTATTTAAGTAACTTTAGGCAGATTTGATTTGGCAATTCGCAACACATTTGATCAACAAAAATGTTATCTTCAATCTATCATCATTTTCATTTCCACTTTCAATTCAGCTAATAACAAATGCGGAGCACATCTATTGCTGCCAAACTTTTTACGGGCGATTTGTGGACAACAAATAAAACAAATGTGCTTAGACTAGTGTGTTTATAAATAAATCGCCTGAATTTTGTTATTTATGTGAAACCGCAGGCGGCAAATGGTAAATGGTAAATCCGTTTACCTGCGCCAAAGAAAACACTTTGAGGCGGTTTCTGAAACTAATTAAGTGGACAGAAAGAGCTTTGCCCCAGGGAAGACGAAGACAATGCGAATAGAAAGCCTGCGGTCACATTCATAACTCGTCACGATCACCAGGTGTCTTTTATTTTCAGATACAGCTACAGATTCACAATTTCAATCGCCCAGCTAAAGGGCCAGCAACTTAGAGAGATATAGAGATAAAGAGAGAAAGGGGCCAAGAGTGGAGGAGAAAGAGAGATCAACGAGCGTGACAAGAATACGACAGTTATACTCGAATACTCGTAATTTAAAGTCACGGAAAGTCAAAGTAATTGCAATTGAAAATGCTGATTCACTGATTCATGGACCACTATAAAACTCTCTCAAAATTAATTGTGATACGAATCAAATCGGTGACTAGTTTAGTAACTCTTATCAATAAGTTATGACCATGGCACGTGTTGAATTTAATTGCATTTCGATTCAACATCGCAAACAGCTCAATGAAAGACACATTTTTTAACTCAGCTTCAGCTTTGTGCTTTGTGCATTCTTAATCAATCCACGGTTAATCATTATTTTTCTGATAATTCTTTCTTATTTTTTGCTTAACAAATTGACTGCAAGTCGCAACTGCAAAAGATTCTTCAAGCCAACGACTTTGCGCAGTGCATTCAACTCGGGAATTAATTCAGAGAACAATAAAATTAAAGGAAATTAATGAATGGGTAGGCGACTAGAAGATACTCTTATGAAAATACAAGAGTTCAATCTATAGATACAATGCTTTATTATAATTTAATCTGTTTCCCTGATTACACAGGGGAGTACAAAATGGAATTCTTCATCTAAGTATTCGAATTTTAAGTTATTAATTTTTTGTTTTCAGTTTAAAAAGTTTTATTTTGAATAAAATTAGTTGAGGTTTAATAAATAACAAGGAGTTTGATTCTACAATTTTTTGTTAATTTATTTGCAATTCTCAAGTTTTTATTTTACTGCTTTCTATAAAAATATGTAAACTCTTTTGCTAGAGATAGGCAAATAAACAGATTGCAATATGATGGAAGTTTTTCTGCTTTTATGCAATTGTAAATACGTTTTCCAAACGAATTTGAATACCCTTTCAATACAATAGCCAGCAGCATGAAACACGTTGCCTTTGCGGATTATTACATTTGCATTAAAAATCAGTATTTAAATGTATGTTTGTATGTATGCCACCGGAACTTTTCATCAGTTTTTTGTATATACATATGTATATTTTTTAATTTATTGTATTTCACTGGAAATAAAAGCAAAAGTGCATAATGTGCTACTACTACTATACAATTTAATTTTTGCCTTTGTATTTCTCGGATTGTTGCGCTCTGTTTGGGTTGAGACTCAACTGACTTTCCCTCTTCCCCCTCCCTGTACCCACTGGGTAGCCCTCATAAGTAGTAATCCATTCTGGGTGCCCGTCCATGCATAATTTTATGTTAAGTTCTGAGTCGCGTTGTCGCCCCATTGTCAATGTTGTTGTTGTTTAAGTGCGTGAATCGTAACTGAAATGCATTTGTTGCTTAACAGCAACAATAGAATAGGAAAACTGTGGAAATGGTGAAATGGAAAATGAAAATTGTGTGGGCGTAGTTCCATCTCCGCTATTTTGTTTTTTCTTTTTGTTTCAGACTAGGCTTTGTTTTCGGTGTGTTTGTTGTGTTTTGTTTAATGTGTGTCGTTCCTAGTACAAGGCCATGGAACACGGGCAGATAAATACACATGTATCTAGTAGATCTAGCAGACGATTTTAAAACAACTGAACTAATGAACTAATGAAATGGTGTCACAGCAAAAGATAAGAACCGAAAATTTACATAAACAATCTGAGGGAATTTTCGGTGTCAGGTTGAGATTGAAATATTAATGTCGAGAGTTGGTTTGATGTTGACAAACTCAATAAAGAAACGAACTTAAACGATTTTCTAACTGAAGCATTTGTTATTCACATTCAAATGCAAAATGGAAAAGCATTCAAAGTGCCAAATCGAATAACATTCAAATGCATTTCACTGCAAATAACGAAATATATAGAGACATATGTATGTATAAATAAATGTATGCCACAAATCCCATGCGTCATGCACAAAGACATTTGCCACGCCCACTCGCAACTCACCTGGCAGGCGCCACAAATGCACAAAATATGTGTATACATAAAGTTGCAACAACGTGTGTTGCCTGCATTTAAGCCGTGTTAGCCCAGTTTGGCAAAATGTGGCCAAGATTTTGAGGGTTGCTTTTGGCCATGGCCAGCAATAAAAGTCAAGAGTGGCAAGCGACATGGCACAATTTATCACAAACAAATGATCACAACAAGCCGTGGCATGAAATAGAGACAGACAGAGACAGAGAGAGGGAGAGTGAGAGAAAGACTGGGAAAAGGAGACTCGAAATCAAAGTCGTAATCTCAATCGTAATCGTCATCGGTTTTGTGTTGGGAGTAGGGGGAAACGAGGGGAAATAAAAGGAGCGGAAGGAGGTCAGTTTGAGTCCCACTTGAATTCAAGGATGGCGCGCCTTTGGGCCAAAAAAGAGGCGTGGCAAGTTGCAAGTTGCGCACCTCGCTTTAAAAGCCTTTTTGGTTAAACGAATTTTCATATCAATTTCGTTTGCCATCGCACGACAGACACACAGATAGACGGACAGACTGGCGGACAGACAGACAGACAGAATTGTGGGTGGAATGGCAAATGGAATCAATTGTTGAATTTTCCACAGTCGAGGCGAAACGTCTTGAGGCGAAAATAATGTGGAAAATTTACAAGATGTTTTCGTTGCGATAAATATACTAGCTGCAAATGTGAGCTGCATCAGCTGGCAGGCAACTCGATACTCTCCTTTCCCCTTTCTACTCCCCCCACCTGTCAGTCTTCTATACAGAGGGAAAAACTAAAGTAGTTCGTTCCTAAAACGCCACATTTCAAGCTTGATTTCTCACTAAGATTTAAATTACTAAAGTTAAGTATTTTAATCCTATTTCAACTAAATCTAAGTATTTTAGTATATTCAAACTTAAATTACATGAAATCGCTCTTGATTTAAGTACAAGTTAAGTTTCAAGTCCTTTTAATTCTAGAACTGAGTACAAAAACATATGAACATGGTACTTGATTTAAGCATACTGCAGACTTAAATAAAAATCATGTAAACTTGATTTGTACGTAGAAAATGTTCTTCAAATAATTATTATGATTATTTATAAATTATCAATATCATAAGCGTGGGTGTTAAAAAGCTTTTAGTTAGTGAGAAAATAAGTGAAGACTGAGTGCAAAAACTATTCTGTGATATACCTAAGGTCTTAAGCTTATAGTACCAGTCAAACTGATCCCAGAGCAGAACAAGCTAGAACCATTTGGGAATTCTAAGCAAGCAAACACTAAAAAGACATAAGCATTAAAGAGCTTCAGCCCCGAACTTATATTAAATATTTTGGAATTAATTTTTAGTAATTTTAGAGTTTTACTTGTTTCAAGATTCGTTGTTCTTATATCAAGATTGTTAGTACTTGAATTTTAAGGCTCATTTTCAGTATTTCGAAATTGTAACAAGTATAAATGTAAGTAGGGAAGATACGTAAAGATCAAGTTCATTCGAACGATTTTTTTTCTGAGTGTAGCTCGCCCCTTTCTCTGGTTTTGTGTATCCGCCTGCCAGCAATTTGCCTTAAATTGCTGCTACGCATTTGTACAAATTGAGGGACTGCTGTGTGTGTGTGTGTGTATTTGTGTGTGTATGAATATGGCTTAAAAACTGGTCCATTGGTCTAGAACCTTAAGACTTGTTTATTCTACTGCCAATGGCATAGAGAGAGAATATGGCTATTGCTTTTGCTTTTGCCTTTGCTCGTTGTCTACAAATGTTGTTGCGATTCAAATGGGAGTCTGACTGTGGCTTAAGGTGATTGCGGTGGCTTGAGGTGCCTCCAGGTGGCTTGAGGTGGGTGGGGCACAGACTCTGGCGAGTGAGTTGAGTGAGTGGCTTGTGTGTGGCCTGTAAACAACACGGTGGTTGCCTTTGTGCCATTGTTTGTCAGCATGACATGGTTATTGCAATTAATTGCCATTATTTATGTGCAAAGAGTGGGCATTTCAATTGCATGCACATCACATTTATTAAGCATTCATAAGCACTCAGCTTGAGGATCAAATAAAGATATTACATGGAAAATACAAACAAAATTAAGATGATTTTTGGCTTTAAGAACTTTATGAAATTTAGGGAAGTTAAAAGAAATTGAAAACGCAATTTTGGCACTGAGTTTTAGATATAAGAAAAGGAAAAGACATTAAAGGTATTGTGATCAACATTTTTTCCAAGTAAATACTTCATATATCACAAAAAATGTAAAATGTAATCCTAATAAGTACCAATTCTAGCAGGAATAGGGTCTTAGATATTAATTTAATGTTATTTATATAACATACACAGTAAATAACAAAACATACACTATAAATAACATAATATGCTCTTAACGAATATAACATACTCTGTAAATAAACCTAAGCATTCTGTATTTTCGTTAGAAAGAAACAGTCGCATTTTGAAGAAATATTTACACAATTATAATCATTTATTTGTACACAAAATACTTAGAGTGCAACTTGTAGAAGATCTGAACATGTGTAACAAGATAAAAAGATACTTTCAGTTGATGATGAAGAAAACCTTAGTTTTGGAACATGATACAATAATCGTATAGATTAAGTGTTCAACACATATCAAATTTATTGAAAAAATCACAATTTGATTCTAAATAAAAGTCAAAGTTATCTAAAGAAAATACTAAACATTTTAGGAGTAAAGTGTGAGCGACTTGAAAGGAATTCTCTTAAGGATTCACTTCAACTCAGATTTACAGTTTATATATTTGCACTGTGTAAAAAGTAATTTTCGTATTTTTTTATGACAACTCATTTTGATAAATAATAAATGCATTTGCGATGCGACACAGAGAGTATAAAAATATGTTATGGTGCTGGAAATGAAATTTATGACAATAGTAAAAAGGTGTCATCAACGCCACAAGCTTATGGCTTAAAGCTGAGTCAGCTGAACACTGACTTAAATTAGTTTTAGCCAGCACAATCAAGTGGCAATTAAAGCTGCTACTGAAGGTGTATATATCTCTGGAAATATAATCCATTCAATTAGAGAGCTGACCAACGTGTTGGACACTTTTTGTCCTTTGTGAAAAGTTTTCTAAATGCCAAAAATGGACGCACGTATCAAATGCAGCTGCTGAATGGAGAATGAGGTTGAAAATGAGAATGGGGATTGGGATTGGATGGAGGAGGAAATTGTAGTAGTCCAGTTCAGTCCAAGGCAGACTATGTACGTGTGAGCACTCAAATGCATGTTCTTTTGTTTGTGAAAATTATTTTATAATCATTTTATCACATTTTCAAACCCGAGCCAAACCAGCTGCCAACAACAACAACAACAACAAATGGAAAGTGGCTGTAAAAGTTTTCATGCCACACACCTGCTGCCACGAGCTGTGAGGCTAAAAGGATGCCAGGATGCAGGATGTCAGGATGGCAGGATATGAGGATGTGAGCATGTCGAAGACAACAATAGTTAAGCTCCTCACACACACACACACACACACACACACACACACATGTATAGTTATCCCTTTATGGCATTGAATCTTCATTTTCGTTAGACAATGACAAAAATGGAGCATAATAGATAAAATTAAGTGCAAGTGCAGCAGACATCCGATAAATGCAATATAGCCAAAGGGAAGGGGAAGGGAAAGAGGAGGACTACGGGAAGGGGACTGGTTGGGGAAGGGGTTATAAGGGAGGACATATCCCCAAATAGCTAAGCATAAAACCATTAATAAAGTGTGGTCAATGGCTTTCAGCTAAATGCAACGACATCGACTCCCTTCCTCTTCCTTCTCTCCTCCTCTTTCTCCTCCCTTTTTTGGCTGCTTTCTTTCGTGTGGTTGGCAACGCGCTTATCGAAATCGTTGGCCAAACTTGGCAGCTGACAGGCGACTTGAATGATATATGGCCCGCAGATCGATAAATAGCTTCAAACTAAATGGCTTTATGCAAAACGATGAAGATAACTAAATAACTGATAATTATAATTATCACCAGAATTATTCTCACTATTTAAGAAATTTTTATGTAGATAGCGCATTTAGATATTTGTTCTTAAGTTTTGTATAAACATTTTTGGGGATCAAGACTGTTTAGTTTAATTCGTCCAACTGCAAATCTGGCTAAATATTTGTTCAGCAAATTGAATTAAACATTATGTTAAATTCTTTTTTATTTAAAGCGTTTACTGTACACCTTATACCCCTCTCTCTCTCTCTTTCTTGCTGTTTCTTCCAAACGTTGAAAATAACTTTGCATATCATTTACATAGAACATCTCTACCTGTACAGCTGTCTTTGGCTAAAACAAACTTTTGCCACTTGTATATGAATAAAAAAGGCGCCAACCTTTGCAAAAAGTTAATGCATCTCTAGTCTTTCTTCTTCTCTACTCCTCTCCCCTCTTTTGCCTGCACCACAACGGCAGTTTCCATCAAATTTTAGCTAAATTTGCCACAAATTTCACGCAAATTTTGGCATAATAATTTAGGCAACCGCCTTGCCACCTTCGCCTCCATCACATCAGCTGTGGCACTTAAAAAGGTAAGGTAAGGTTAAAGGTAGAATCTTTCAACTTTAAGGAGAGGGAAGCGAGATGAGCTGTGTAAAAACAATAATAATTTTAATGAGTTATAAAAAAAGTCCTTTTACAACTCGTGCCAATAAGCATTTGGCAAGAGTTTTACAGCCCGCAAATAAGTATAATAACAAAAAGCTGTTGCTCTTCTTCGGCTTTAACAATTTGGTTAAAAATAAAATAAAGAGAAAGAAATGCAAACAAAGCAACCACAATAATAATAATAAGTAATGCGAGTTAGTTACTAACGCCAGCGGAGCACCTGAAATGCAGTCAAACAATTTTAAAGGTTTAACAGCGTTTTAGCCAAATAATTTAGTCACAATATTTTTTTAATGTCTCAATTTCCGTTTTAGCAACTTCCGCACGCGAAATGAGGCGCAACCGAATACAAGTTGAAGCTGCCACGGGTGATTAAACACATTCCCCCAAAACAGAGTGTGACAGAGAGAGAGGGGGAGAGAGTGCAGCAGAGAATGAAAGAGATAGAGATAGAGGAGAGTCGACAGTCAGTCAGTCAGTTAGATTGACAGAGTTTTTTTGCACCAAGCCCAAGTTTTGCCTGCCTGGTTTTTTTTTCATTCATTCATTCCCCTTGCATTTTTTGTGTTTTGGTGAAAAATGATAAATATGCTCTGAAATCTATTTGTGTTCCCAAAGTCGAGCTCGCATTGTTGTTGGGGTGTGTCACTTAATGGCTTTATGTCGAATGCTTAAGAAATGAACGGGCCGAGACAA
This sequence comes from Drosophila suboccidentalis, assembly GCA_037043435.1. Classification (NCBI taxonomy): domain Eukaryota; kingdom Metazoa; phylum Arthropoda; class Insecta; order Diptera; family Drosophilidae; genus Drosophila; species Drosophila suboccidentalis. The sequence continues at coordinate 26,656 of JBAMBK010001362.1, forward strand.
AGTTGTCTTTGCATTTTACATTGTTTTCAACTGAGATTTTCAGACGAGGTTTTGTTATTATATCACTGATGATCTCTTGTCAATTTTTTTGTTATGTATTCTTTTTCTCTTATTCAAGTCAAGGTAACTGTAAGGCAGGGCATAACATTCATGACACATAGAATAGAGATGATCAGTGAATACATATTTGTAATCCCTGATGGGCAATTAATTAAAAAAATAATTGTTTTTTTTTTCTTTAATGATTATTGTATTTGCAGGAGAGACTTAAGAATCTAGAGTCTAGAGCAGTGGTGACCATAATGCCAAAAGCCATGGGGTGGGAGCTCATAATTCTGCCGGCGTCGCAGTCGACACACGTATAGAGAGAGAGAATACGTGTGTTCTATAAATAGCACTTTCGGCGGCTTGTTCTCTCACGACGCGTGTGTTTGGCTTTTTGTTCTCTCACAAAGCATCTGATCGGCTGATGCTTTTTTGATGTCAGTCTCTGAGCTACGTTCAATGAGAAGAGACCGTACAGCGCTAGACTTTTATCATACAATGCAACTAATGCTTTGCTCTCTTTACTCTCTTTTAAGTGTACCGATGCGACAGTTTGATTATGCTTTCATTTCATATTTTCAGTGTGAAGCAGTAAAACGATTCGTTGACTTGGTGCTTCGCTGCTGTGCATACAAGCACAGTGGACACCACTGGTCTAGAGTCTAGATAGTTCATAAAATATATTTAATTCATAGAAGTGTTACAATGGCTATTTTTAAAATTTTCATCAACAATTAAAGACTAAAAATTGAGAAAAGTAGTACTTTATTTTAGGAATTACTGCAACATTCGTACAGCCTACAATTGAGTTTAATTATGCAAGCGTTGTAAATTTGATTTGGATTTTCAATACTAAAATATCTCTCATATGAAAAAAAGACATACTATAAATCGAAACTGGAAATGTTTAAAGGAAATCAATATCATTACTAAAACTATCACAAGTTAAAGAAAAGCTTGGGTTCAAATAAAACATTTTTAATACCCACATCAATCAGAGGGAATTGAGATACCAGTCGTAATTCCGATAGCTGCGTTTTAATCAGCTTTAAACTGTTTATAGCTGCAGTTCACTAATTAAGTAGCACTAAGCGCATTTCGAATGTCGAATGCAAATCTGGAAAACTATTCAAGCCAATGGACAACTAAACAACTTTGAGTAGCGTAAACAAACCATAGACGCTGACTGTGAATGGTGAATAAACAGAGAAGGGGATGGGGTGATGGGGGAGGGAAACAGGGGAAATACTCATAGTCGTATATTTGCATTAACCCAGTGACACATTTTGACATAATCTGATTAATTGGCGTGCAAAGGAGAGAAATAAATTGTGATGGCTAATGAAGCGCAAATAGAGCGAAGAAGATGTTGCAACGCCCACAAGTTGCAGCAACTGGAAGGAAGGAGAAGGAGGAGGAGAAGGAATGAGAGGGAACTGAGGGGTACTGACGGGTAAATTGAGAAATTGAGTTAGTGCCATGCGAGTCGCATCGAATTTCCAGCAACTAGTAATAATAATAATAATAATTTACTTGGCAAACTCTCTGTGTGTGTCTGGACTGGGACTGGTCTGTCCGTCTGGTCTGGTTGATAGTCTATTTTTCCGCTTTGCAATTAATTGATGTCAACGGCTTGTTGCAACCAGGAAAGATTGAGCAAGACCCGAATGGAGATGGAGACCGCAAAACGGCGTCATCTATCGTTGTCTATAATCTATCGTCTATCGTCATCATATCTCGCCCGCTTTGGCAACTCCATCAAAAAGAGACGCGTCAACTTGGCGGCAACTTGGTCTTTCTTGTGGTTTGTCAGCCACAGAGACGCAGTTAAAGCCGTCAAATGCCGACAAATGCCGCCAACTCAACGCCGCAAAATCAATCAGGCATGGAAAAGGCACCACAAACACACTTTCCCCTGTTTACCCCACCCCTCCTTCCATCAACTCAACTCCTCAAGCCGCCCACATTTTTAATTTATTAAATGACATTTGTTTTGTATACCCGGCTTACAATATACAATATATATTTGCCGTATTTGCCTAGATAAATATATATATATATTTGCGCCTATGGCCCCAAAGCATCAATTTTTAATTTCATTAGCGTGGCGGCCCCAGAGCCCCACTTTGTTTTTTCATTATCTGTTTTTCCAATTTTCATTTGCATTTGCATTTTGCCGGTTACGGCGCACTCGTATTCCGGTTCATGGTTTGCCCATTTGAATTTTAAAACATTATTGATTTTCTTTCGACTTTTTATCCATGTTTCCTTCTTTTGGGCTTTGTTGCTGGTCTAGTTGCGTTGAGTTTGTGCTTATCTCTTAGCCCATTTTGTGGCCAGATTCTAAACAGTCTGTTGGCGAGCACACAGAATTTCGGCTATTTCAGGGCCAAACAAATTTGCTAATTACCCAAAGTGCACGCAATCTGTGTGTAAAGTACAAACAAACAAAAGGTGTACGAGTTCAAAAATAACAGCTCGTTAATTCAGGCGATTTTCTGGCATCATCAATGAACATCTGCTGCTACTAAAAACGGCCACACAATTCAAAAACAACACACAAAAATATCCATTAACATCAGCTAAGCATTGCAAGTAATTCATTTAACAAAAGCAAATGCTTTTGACCAACAGCTGTTTACACTTAGTGCCGTTAAAGCCATTTAAATAAATATTCAAATCAAAAGAGCTACAGGCAGTTAAAATTGATTGATTCCAGCTTATCATGATGGACGTCAACTTTAATTGCAATACTGAGATACTGTATAAATTACTTATTGAACTTTTCTTTTTTAATTTTACTAAACTGAGTCTCAAATTTGCTAGAAGAGAAAAGTTTTGCATACATTCTCTGCAAAATTCAAATATTTATTTCTTACTTCTTCAAGGTGTTACACACTTTATAACAACAAAAATAGTTCCCTCTTGTAATCAGTTTGCTTTCTTTGCAAAATATTACGCATACGTTTACTTATTCAAGAGCCGCAAGAACAAGTTAGTGAGCAAAGCAACAACAAATAAATAAAGCATCTGGTCATAATAGGTGAAATGTTTATTTAATAAATAAATTGAGGGAAATTGCGCAGCATAGCAAAAAAAAAAAAGAGCTCGTAACTTACGTAAAATATTTCATGGGTGATGGCAATTCAAATATGATCGTAAAAGAAAATACTCATGTATTTATTTTTAGTTTCATATTTGATTTTCATGTGAATGCAAATTGCAAGCAGGTAAAACAAAGTACACAGAGAGCACAAATATTTTACAATTTAGGTCAAATTTAATTAAAATTGGGATATAAAATAACTAAATTTCAAGTAGTTCGCATTTGTAGGAGTTGCAAGTTCTTTCTCCAAATAATAATTATAATTCATAAATCATTAATTGAAGAAAATCAGTAATAGTAACAACATTTGTTGCTCATTAAAGTCCAATTAATGATAAGGGCATTTTCCATGTTTTTTATTCCACAACAATTTGTCATGCTTTCGAACAAGCCGAAATTGGAAAATAGTTTCGGCTTATTAAAGTCGCATTAAAGTCTCTTGACTTGGCTTAAAACTTGCCTACAATTTGGGCTTTAGTTAAAGCCATTCGCATTGCTTTTTGCCGCTTCTCTTTTACTTTTCTTTTTAGCTGCACCGAAATGGGAAATGGTAAAAAGTCGATGAGCTAATTGTGCTTTTCAGGTATTTGTCTCAGTTCAAGCCGAAGTCGAACTCGAAGATTCAGTTAGAGCCTGTGATCTCGATGCGGGTTGAGAGTTGACATTGATAAATGACTTTGGATTTCAGTGTTGTTGCAACTTGTTGTTGTTGTTGTTGCAGCATCTACTGTTGGTTGAACAAACTAAGTTTAAGTTGACTGTAGTTAACTTTAGTTCATCAACTCTTCATTGTTGGTTAGTTGTTGATGTAAATTTTCTGCTCAATTAAGCTGTCAACATTTTGACAAACATTTGCGCTCATTAGAGCACGCCTAGAATTATTAATACTTGACTGAGAGGCAGTTGGCCAAGAAGCAACGGCAACGGCAACATCAACATCAAGTGCCAGGCAATTTGTGGGTGATTTGCATAAAATGCCACTTCAAGTCTCGCGTGAGTTGAGATTTCTCTTCTCTCTCTCTCTCTCTCTCTCTGTCTTAGCCACTTTCTGGACCTGCCTCAGAGGTAGTCAAGTCAGTTAGTCGACAGCTGATGATTTGAATTATTTCATTTGTTTGCCTAACTGTTGATTTGCTTAACAGTTCAATGAAGCGCACTGACATTTCGTCTTAGGGCGTTTTGGGGCGTGGCACTAATCGCAATTTTGGGGAAAATTAAAACAAAAATGGAAAGAGAAGGAGAAAAGAATCGCTCTTGGCGCCAGCGGCAAAACATTTAATTGAGTGCAACTGGCAACATAATTGTTCAATTGAAATGATTGTCCACTCGACAGTTCGAATGTCCGACTGTCTGATAAACATGCGGCAATTAGTGCAACAATTTTTAATTGATTGCCACAAATACTCTGTCTCCCTCCCCGCCGCAACGCTGTGCGTGAGGAAACGCGAAAAGAGAAGCATGAAAACTATCGACAAGTGGCGCATTTATCGAGACACAGCTCTTTAACCTGGTCAAAACGCCGATAAGTAGGCTTTACGTGCTCAAGCAAACATTGAAGAGAGATTTTCACAAGTTCTACAACCAGAAAGTTTTGCACGAACTGAAAGAAAATGATTGCTCGTATCTTTTGTGAAAGTATGAAAAATACGAAATGATTAAACCGAGTATGTAGAAATTCTTTCACATTTGCAGATTCTGTTTAATGAGTGCGAAAAGATGCTTTCCAGATGTTCCTGCATTCGTTGTGCTCTTCTAGAAATATAGTTCTATATATAAGATGATATAAAATGATTTTTGATTGCATATTCCTTTTCTAGCTGCTATAGATACATACATACATATTTCTTATGGCAACCTAATTCACTTATCTGACACGCTCAGCTGCAATTTATTCAGATAAGTTATTTATTCGCTTTAGCAGCTGTTGTTGTTGTTTTCTTTGTTTTTGTTGGTCTCCTAGGCAAAAAAGATACATTACATCTGCAGACTGCAGATACTTGAAATGTGCCACTGCCACTTCTCAGTCAACTACACATCCCACCACACCCATCCACATTTTTCATCGCCTTTGGCAAGAATAACAACAACGGCAACTGCAACTACAAGATACAAATACGAACTATGCTTTCTTATGCAATCCATCGGATACATTTTATGCAGCTCCATCTCCATCACTTGACATGCAAAATGTGCAACTGCAACGGCCGACTTACACTGGGCAAATCACTCGATCTAGCGGAAAAGATTTCAAATTTTTATTTTTAATCCACAAAAAAAAAAATGATTGGAAGTAAAATTTCTCTGCTGTGTTATTATTCCAAAAAAAGCAAGAAAGGCTATAGTCGAATTCCCGACTAAATGATACCCGTTAAATAAGTATAAATAAGTATTACAAAAAAATATTGCATACTTTTAGGCACGTACATTGCTGTAAACTTAAGTCAGCTATTTTTACCGTTCTGCTTGGCCGATCTTGTTGCGATTGGATGATAGCTTATAATAATAAATAACTTTAATTACTAAAAAATACTCTTTTAGTTAAGTTAATTTGATTTCATCATTAAATTATTTATTTTTTTGTTTCGCTAAATCATGTAAATTGCCCACCGTGCGATGGCTCCAATGTCTGTCAAACTGGCTGTCCGTAAGTCTAGCTGTCCATTTGTTTGGCACTCACGTTGCTAGTTAGTCCACGTTGCAAGTTGCATCTTTGCGCCTATAAATAAGCGTGTCAAAGCGTTAACACCATTAGCCGCATATTAATTGGCCGAAATAGACACCAGCAGGATTAAGCGCCACAGAACGTAGTAGACCAAGTTGAAGTTGAAGTCGAAGTTGCGACATTTGCCTGACATTTGCGTATAAATTCCATAGACGGCGCTCGTTCGTTCGTTCGTTCGCAATGCCACATGTGGAAAGCCTTAAATGGCATTTTGGCGTCGGCAAGTCGCGACTGTCAAATGCGTATTACTTACGAGTGCCCCACTCCACACTCCTCCCTCTTTCCCACCCGAGTCACCCATGCAAATGTCAACCGAGTTTAGGAGAGGGATGTCAGTCAGTCTGTGTGTGTGTGGGTGCAACTTGCAGCGATAATTGCACATTTGTGGCACGAAAAAATTGCCTTCGACTTTTCGCCGACTCCTCCTTCATCTCCTTCTTTGCTTTGCTAAACTAATAAATATCAATTGTATGCATCAAGAACATGTTGTTGCCTTGTCTTTGCATTTCTTCAGCAGTTCTTACAACATGTTGAAACATTTCAGCATACACACACATGCAACACAAATTTACACATGCATAAATTAAACGCAATTAGCATAAACAATTTTCAGCTCTTAGCTGTAATCAAGAGTTGGCGAAATTGCAAATGGGAACTGCCAGGAGCTGTGCATTCGATGCGATTCAACCACGCGTGGAATGTGCTGCAAATATGGCAAATCTACTATGGAAATTTTGAATGTATGCCTGCATTACATGTTTGTCGAATTTGGCGTTGATAATGATGATAATGCTGCTTTGCCCATTTTAGGGAATTCAATTCCCAAAGGGAAAGGTAAGTTATTTGCTCAAAATTGTTGCTGTGGAATCTATCTTAAATTAGAGCTAATATGTATGTATAAATTGCTTTCAATGCTCAACTAATCTCATTCTCTCTCTCTCCCTCAATCATACTTTTGCTCTGTTAACTTAACAGCGATGCAAGAAATGTTAAGGAGACCTTAACTATGTTATGTGTTTAACAGAGTTGCAATTCTTAGACGCTAACATATTGTTCTGTAAAGTTTACAGCAATTTAAAATATGTTATTGCAATTTAAATGAAAGTTCAGTTAGGTTAACATGATACGATTTTCGCAGATAATGTTAATGCAATCCTCAATGTTTCCCCCGCTCCTTCTCTTTCATATGATTTATTATGTTAAAAGATGTTCAACATCTGTTAATACATTACATTTTCAAGTTAACATGTATGCTTAAGCTACGTTATTTTTTGATATCTTTATCACTTATTAATTTAACAAATTTCTACTTAAATAATTGACCTATTTGCACAGTTGGGGACTTTTCTGCGAATTGAAACTGATGATTTCATATTGCAGCTGTTTTCCAAGCGTAACAAATCAAAGTTTCAAGTAACATTTGCAGACATAGGGGAAGAAGAAGCCTCAAAGCAAACCAAAAGCCTTCAGACCAGCCAAAAATATGAACGTGAGCTCATACGAAAAAAAAATAACGATGAACCCTCGAATCAGACAACGACGACTTCAGTCTGTTGAGAGCCCGCACATGGTCGGTGTTTGTTTACATTTTATATACGTATGTAAATATATAAGCAATGTAAATATAAAATATATATATGTGTGTCTGCATTTGCACACTTATTTATCTGTATTTATAAGGAATGCTAAAAACCGTTTCTGGAAAGTATTTAAGCATACTTTTGATATTTATATGTCGTTCATTATAAATAAAATATAAAAAAATATATACAAAAGTGCGAGTTTTTTAGAAATTTAAATAAAGTTATGCCTGCTTGTTGTAAGTGGAGACGAGCATGGGGAAAACTCGTCAGAATAACGACAACAAAATATGTATTATTAAAAAACAAAATAAAAACATTTATACGAAATTTAATATTGAAGGGTGAAAGACTAATAGATACCATTTAAAAAAAATCAAACTATGTGCAATAAAACAATAAAACCAAGGATTAAAGTTTAAAAAAAGTTAAAGGTTTTAAAAATATAGTATTAAATTATTCAGAAATATTCGATTAACCTATATTTTTAGCTTTAGAAAACCTATATTCTTGATGATTACAGGGTATAAAAACATTACAGTCGGCGCTGTACAATAACAATAAAAAAAACACATTTCATTCAAGTTTTGTTTAAGGAAATGTTTTGTTATATGACATACTTAAAATAACAACATTACAAAACAGCATTCTAAACAGCTGCACTGAAACAATATACCCCATTATATATAGTACTGCATAAGTGGACATTATTTAACCAAGGTCAAATTGTTTAAATTTGATATTTGATATTCGTCAATGGAAATGTATTCAACAATCAAATTGTTCCTCATTTTATGAATATTTTTTGATAATATTAATTTAATAATTGAAGATGGACAATCAAAACTGAAGAGTTCAATTGAAATGATTGCTTAGAACATTTGTTCAATAATAATTATGAGGAATCAAAACATTTGTGCATCAATTAGTATTTATGGTCTCAATTGAGTATGTGTCTCTTCCAAGTAGTACAAATTGTTAATAAAACATTTAATCAGAATGCAGACCCCGTTTTAGATTGTGTTAATGCATTTTGCAGTTGTTATTGCTAAATTAATTGGTCATGTTGTTGAGCTTATCTATCTATAGTTAAAGTGGGTCAAAGTTTCAAATGGGGTTCAAATCCCTACCGCAACCCATCAAATTGTGGGGCTGTTTCAACATGTGCTTGCTTCTAATAATAAAAATTATTAAATTGGCCCATTAAAAACCAGATGAAAGCCGAGACGACAGCCGTTTTCAGTTTCACATTGAACATTTTTCGCTGCATTCGGTGGCATTAATTTTGTGGGCCTTGTGGCGATTTTCATCATCGTCATGGGCATTGACAGCATCATAAAAAACCAGAGGGTATTGTTATCGGACTGTTAGATAAAAGTGACACATTTACGAGTATTACGAGTACTCGACGATTTGGTGAAGTAGAATGGGAATGGGGATTGGAATTGGAATGGGAATGTTATGTTTAACAAATGAATATTATGGGAAAGGGAACCGATACACTTGTTGTGAGATTTATGCTTGTGGTACTTTTTAAGGAGTAGTTAATAGAAAATATGAACAAAAGAACAACAAAACAAAATAATAGAGATAATAGACATAAAAGTGTAAACGTACTTTGAGCGTGTTGGTTATTAGAATCTGAGCTACAACTGAAACTGAACTGGTCTGTAAAATAAATAAAAAGAAGAAGGATAAAAGGGGAAACAAATTGATAAGAACAAATTGATAAATTCACTGCAATAGTTCTGATTAATAACGTGTAGAAATGCATTAATGAAAGTAACTAAATTTAGTATTAGAAAAAAGGGGAAATGAGAACTTTCTAGCAGATGTTTTTTTTTTGGCCAGCTGCCAAACTCTTCTTTTCATCAATGAAAACTTCACTTCATGTTGTTGAAACGAACTCTGCACTTTCGATTGGATTTGGTTCAATGAAAGCAACTTCAAATGATTGTTGACATCATCAATGTATGTGTCCAGGAATTTTGTGGTGTGGCAAACGGAAATCGAATTTGGGGCACAGTCCGACACTCAATATGAGCGTCGGGTGTCGATAGACGATTTTGCGGTTAATTAGCTTGAAATGTTGTGCATTTTAAAGTTGAAGTTGATGTTGATTTTATTTGAGAGTGTGAGAGGACGTTTTATTAAATTCCAGATGGCGCCTCGATTATATGTACATATGTATATGAGGCATGCCGCAAAGTTTTGAGTCATGTCCTCGCCCTAATTAACCAACTGACAACAGAGACATTTGGGATTGCGGAATGTGCACAAAGAGAGAGAGATAAGCCAACAGCAGCCATCGTAATAACAATGACTAACAACTGTAAAAGATAAAAAATCGCACACCCACACACAAAGACAGAGTGAGAGATACAGATACAGATACTGAGATGAAGATGTGTGCGACAATGTAAATTCAGTTGAGATACATGCGAGAGACGTTCGAGAAACATAAAGGAAAAGGAGTCCCAGTCCCTGTCCCAATCCCAGTCTGAGTCTGAGTCTCTGTCTGAGTTTCATTTACAGTCAGAGTGCCTGAAGCTGACAGGGCAACAAGCAAATAAAGCGACAACTTTAACAAATAATCTCGTACTCATACTCGTTCTCGCATTCACACTACAGATGCGCATTCCCTTCCCTCTCTTAACGCCACTAAATCTGAGAAAAGAAGCAACAAGAATTCAATAAAATGTTAAGTAAATAATAATAAACGACCTTCGCTGTTCTTCGCTGGTTGCCACCAAGAATTTCGCCCTTAGCCATTTGACAGTCGAGCGTGGGATATTAAAACTGTGGTCGAGAAGTGAATCTTGAGTTCATTCATATTCCTTGATCTGCATATTTACTAAATAATTGCAGTGCTTATCGGTAAGAGACAAGTCCATAGACAAAGTCTTTGTCACGCAATTAAGAGATAAATCTCAAGTAAATTTCATTATCAAGCCAATTGCCAAGGACCAGAGAAAGGAAAGTATATAAAATAAACAACAGAGACTTTCCTATAATGATATATATTACAATAAAGTAAGTTACCATCAGTTAAAGCTGAATAAATAACAACTTAAACAACAAAATATGCAATTAAAATAAATAAATATAATTGCACAAATAAATACTTGAATATCGTTATCATTTCGTTCATTTTAAAATATATCTTTTTTGTGTTTTGCACTAAAAAATGTTGTTCTTATTTTGGCACATTCAGCAGAAATGATTGCTTAACGCCGTCGCCAAATAATTTCCCAAAAAAACACAGCAACAATAACAACAACATGTGAATAACTAAAGACACTCGTATATTTAGTCTAGATAAAGTATCGGTTACCGAATTTAAAACGAAATTCACCGCACAATGCGCACAAAATGCAATAACAAAATGTTCACGAAAAAGAGAACAAAATATTTCAAATAAAAAGTATACAAAAAAGGAGAAAAAAGAATAAATTGACAAAAAAAAAGAAGGGGCGCATAATTTTAAACGTGACTGTTGCAAAGAATTTCATTTCATTTATCACACAACATTTTTGCCAAGCTGCCGACGACGTTGACAAAAATTACTCGTATTATTATAAATTCGACCTTATTACTCTTGTTACTTTCGTTCTTTCGTTTGTTCTACAACAGTTTTTCGCGCTTTTCGAATATTCTACTTATAATTGTGTTTTTTCTTTTCGAGTTGTTATCGTTTTTTTTTGTTATTTTTGGCATTATATTTCACTTCTGGGCCTCATAATAATGGACATGACTTTGAGCATAACGAGCGAGCACAGTAACAATTTGTATTTGCATTGCACTTAATTAATTAATTAATACACGATTTTTTGCATTTTTATCCTGGCACTTTTTACTTGCATGTATCTGACGGATGCAAATGTATCTTAATTCGCCGGCTGATCGATCGCGTTCTGCGCGCGCGCTCTTCGTCAGCAAGAAAAAACGCAACCAACTTACGCGCCGACGTCTCGTAAACTGAACTGAACTGACCCAACAACAAAGCCGGCAGTCGCAGTCGCAGTCGCATGCGTTAACACAACAGCTCAGTCGACGTCGACGTTGGCAGCGACGCTGGCAGCGACGCAGCTGCAGCCACTTTGCGCTCAACTCCAACAGCGAACGAAACTTGTTCTCCCCAAACAGCCAAACACTCACAACTGAGAACTTGTTGCTCGCATTTTGAGTTTTGTTTATGCCAAACAATTGTTTATATGCATATGTATCTTGTATCTTTGTATCTGAGTATCTATTTTTTTTTGTTTTCTATTTTTCAACTGTTTCTCTGTATCTCTGAGCTTCTGGTTCATTAAGTGGTTGTCGTATGGTGAATATGTTGAGTGTGGAGTGTTGAATGTTGAGTGCTGAGTGTTTGAGTGTTGAGTGTTTGAGTGTTGAGTGGCTTGTCTACCGGCCAATTGAGTGCCACTCATGAGTGTTGTTGTTAGACTCGTAACATTTCAATGAGCTGTACGATTTGCCTTGTTTATTGCCACAGTTTTTTTGTATTTTCTTCCATTTGTTTTGGTTTTTTTTTTGTTTTTTTTTTTGAATTGGATTTATAAATGCATTTGAATGGCCTGTTTGTCGCTCTGCTTTATACTTATTTCCCGCATTTCGATTGTTTTTATTTGATTTTTACGGCCTTTAACACGCATTTTTTTGCGCGCGCCTTTTTATTCTCCCAATGATTTGAGGCTTATGAGTCACGAACGGGCTGTGGATCATTTATGGCGAACTGAAGGATTTATTAACCACGAATTTATGTTTATAAACAGCCAAAATAAAGACTTAAGATATGTGATCAGATGTGAATGAAAAATACTAAAAAACTCGTTGAATAAATATTCTAATCGCATATAAAAAGTAACTGGAAAGCTTTGTGATATTTAATAAATATTAATATTATTATCATTTACATACATTTTTCCAGAAAAAAAAAGAAAACTTTTATGGTGTAAACAGGTTTAGAAAGAACCATTTATGCATAATCTTTCTACATTCGCAAATCACTTGCGATTCAATAGAAAAGCCAATTGTTGAACATGCCACAAACAGCCGCAAGCATATCTCATATCGCATATCTTTCATACTTTTTAGATTTCTCAAAACAACAACAATCTCAATGCATCTCCAACCAAGTTGTTTTTTCTACGCACACTTCCTCTTCTACTCACATGTCAACTCGCATCATTTTTCCATTTCTTTGCGGAAAAACAATGTGAAATATCCACACACACACATACAGTGTGTGACAAATACATGCTCATATGCCAATGTCTTCTGTCAACTGTCAGCTTCATTGAAGTCTTCATAAATCGGCAAAAGAATTAAAAAAAAAGTCGAAATGCAAAATGCATTTTGCTATTTGTGCCGTTCGCTGACAAAGTGTGAAAAATGCTAGCAACGAGTTTTCTATTTTCTACAAATTTAGTCACAGACAGTCACTCTCTATCTACCCCTCTCTCTCTGCTTCTCTCTCTCTCTCTCTCTCTGTGAATTTGGCCTACACACTTGTGCCGCCGGCAAAGGACGTGGCAAAAAGCAAAAAATGATTTTTATTAACTGCAGACGCGACATCGTGGACAAACGGACTTCGGACTGACAACTGGCAGCAACTCCATGGACAAATACTTTTTTCTTTTTGGAGTGTCGCTGGAAAATCTATTTCGAGCGCATAATTTTTCACGCTGCCACCTTTTGAGATACATTTTTTTATTGTTGTTGTCCTCTTCAGCTTCTTATTTGCTCTCCATGTGCATTTTTTTCCATTTTTTTTTGGATACTTATACATATATCTTAACCAAAGGCGATTTGTCGTCGTCTGCAAGGCTAAAAGTATCTTTGACTTTAGTTTTTCCCTTTTTGTTGTTGTTGTTGATTTTGTGGATTTCCTGCATTTGTAAATTGCATTTTGGTCTGTGACTCGTTTAGAAATTTCATTGAGCCATTTGCAAGTGGCGTCTGCCTTAAAATGGCATTAAGTTGAAGTTTGTTAAGTTGTTTATTTGTTAAGAGTAGAATTGCATTTAAAAAGGCATTTTACTGCTTTTGGCATATTTTCAATTATTGTAATAATTCTCAGCGCATAGATTCTTAACTAATTAATATTAAACCTTAAGCTTAACTTGTCTACTCTTATACACACATAATTGGTTTTATTAATATAACTAATCCATTAGCAATTAAATATCAAATAAAAAACAACAGTTATTCAAGTGGAAGTTTTCAATTTAAACATGCTCCAAAATTGAAGAAAAATAAGTATTTGAAACAAGCCAAAAACTCATTATTAACTTCCTTTGCTCATCACTAGGGGAAAATGATACTCATCTGGCAAAGTGGACATGTCGATTATTTAACTATTTCATGGCAATTTAATGTGTTCTTATTATTTTTTTTTAAATGTTTGCACTAAAAATAACGAGAATATCGCAAAAAGGCCAGAGCAAATATTTATGAAAAAACGCCCAACTTCAATTGGCTTAAAAGGGTGAAATTGTAAATGTGCCGTTGCACACAAAATGGCGGCGGCAGACATTGAAAAAAAAAAATATATATATATGACAGTGCAAATGAATTGGTCCGAACGAATGCTGTGTGCTGTGTGTGTATTGGTTTTGTGTGTGTGTGTGTGTGTGTGCATTGTCAATATAACTGAACACGTTTGACAATTATACACGGTTACATTTCGTGGCATATTGGAGCACTACGGCAAACAACGATAAAAACAAAAACAAAAGCAAAAACAAACTGAAGCGGAACACAAAAAGTCAACGACAACAAGCGCAATATGTGGTTTTCAATTGATACCGTGGAGGGGGTTGAAAGGGTTGAAAAGGGGTGCGGGGTTATAGGAACTCCTGCAACTGAGAGCAAAGTAATCGACAAGTGCAGCTCACGGAAAACCAGAACCAAAGCCAAAGCCAAGCCATTTCAGCGTGACAATCAAATGATTTCCCAGGCGGTATAAATGAAAAATATTTTTCCTTTTTTCGCCACATTTCTATGCTTCTATTTTTTTGACATTTTCCTGAGAGCATTCCACAATTTGTAATCAATTGTGACAAAGTGTCGCTTAATATTGCAAATAAATCATTTGCTATATTTATTTACGACTCATAATTAAAAACAACAAGGAATCTGTCTGAAACTGAAAAATAACGTAAACGAAAAGAAAGGAGAAAAATGCAATGTAAATATTGTTCGTGTTGAAATATTGCCAGCTGTTGTTTGATTTTCGTTTATAAAATATATTTTTATTGAGTTTAATTATTGTTGTTGTTGTTGTGAACGCTCAAGGGAAATGCTTAAAATGCGCATCACAAACTTATACTTTTTTATTAGCATACAATATTTTTCATAACTTTTCAGTTCGTTGCAAGAATTCTGATGAATTTTTTGCATGGTTTGTGTCGCTGCTAAAAGTGGATGCTGAGTGTATTGGGAAAAAATTGTTGCATATTTTTAGGGCTGCTTAAAAAACTTTTGCTTGTGCTGCAGACAGAATGAGTTTAAACAAACTTTAAATTGTTATTCGACTTGAAAATTCAATTTATTGCCATAAATCTCCGAAAGGCAAACACGAAAACGACCAACATATTTTACACTGCGTATGAGTGATTTATTGAACGATATAAAAAGTAAAACGAAATTGATTCCATGGCGTCTGGCCGTGCATAATAAACTAAAACTGCAGTCGGGCCTTGCAACCTCTACACAACCAACCACATTTTTCACATGGCCAACTGGGCAGCAATGGCAAGAAGAAGAGACACACATTGGCTAAGTGGACTCAAGGACAACGATGACAACAAGCTGCAAACTTGGTCAGCAGCAGCAGCAGCAGCTCAGCGGTCATAAGGGGTTAAATGAGTTGCTGTGTGCGTCGGTATGTGTGTGTGTGTGTGTGTAACTGTATGCCATCAATATCGACCACATGTGGTTAAATTATGGCAAGCAGCGCATTGTGCACACAGCTTCAGTCCAAGCCTCCTCTCAACCTCGTCCTCCTCCTCCTTTGGGAATGCGATAACTCGCAAACTCCACCCCGCTGGCTTTGGCAATTTCTATGCGTTTTGCCACATTTATTTGTGCTATTTTTAGAGTATTACAGAAAATCAATGGAACATATTTTATAGCGCTAAGCAATTGCTTCTGCGTTGCCTCTGCTCACAGTCAACAGATTTTGAAAGCTTTTAAGTGGGTTAAATGTTCGGGCATTGTGTTTAGCCTGTTCTGCATTGGGCTAAGGACTAAGTAGCAATATAGTACAATGCGATGCTTTGAAGCGTGTCCAGCGATGGCTCCACAGGAGCTGCTGCTTGTTGTGGCTTTAATCTTCGCTTAGTAGTTGTGTCTGTGTGCGTTAAAATAGCTCTGTGGTTATGGCCAAACTCTGGTTAATCCACAGTGAGCATCCTGCATTCTCAAGTCCAAGTTTACCATGACACTGATGTGGTTATGCATCATCTCTGGCCTGGTTTTTGAAGTGGCAGATGAGAGTGAGGCAGAAGTTGAGTACTAATTGACGTGGCAGTTGATTGCAAGTCAATTGTGCAGCTAGTTGATTAAAGCTGCCACATTTTGTGGCAACCCATGCACTTAAGTTCATTGTAATAATATTCTAAAATAATAAGAGATTGCACATATTGATCAAATAAGAGTTTTTGTCGTATTACATTTCACTTTCAATTCTGTTTGCTTTATTATTATTTATTTAATTGTATAGCTTATCACAATTTGCATTTGCATTCCTTGCATTTCACAATGCTCAAAAAATATATACAATTCTCAGCTTGTCATGAAAAGCAGCTGTCAAAAGCAGCTGTCTTTTTTGCTTGTCCAAAGCACTTTCATTTAATCAAAAGGTGCAAAATTGTTGGCAACTTTTGTTTTCCATTGTCATGGAATAAATTGTATTTTTTGTTTTATATATTTTTAAGTGCATTTTTGCGCTGACATCTTAAGCGTCTCACATGGCGTATGCTTAATAAGCAAATGCAACTTAATAATTGCAATTTAATTAAGAACTTTAACTTTTATTTAATTAATAGCAGACACAAGTCGAGCAGACAGAGAAGGAGAACATGAACATTTGTGTGTGGTCAATTAACCACAGTGCACGCTGTGGCTTAGAGTCAGCTTCTTCTTCTGTTTCTATTCCTCATCTGGTCAGTTGTGGACAAAGTTTTTAGCCAGGCTAGCTAGTAGGAGTATACTATATGTGCCAGGCCATTTAGAGACTTCATTTTAACGCAAAAACCAAGAGCGCTTCTTCTTTTAACCCGCACACTGACTGAAAGTTTCATTTGCGCTGCTCCATTTTTGTGTCGGGTTTCGTGGTAATTGTTTTAAGTTGCATTTATTTAAACTTTTTATACTTTTACCTCTCATCCTCTTTCTATCTTCCCATCCCTCTCTCTCTCTCTGTTGGTTAACTTTGCTCCAGCTCTTGTTGAGCAAACTTTTTTAATTCTATTTAATTTTTTGCTGTTGCCTCTGCCTCCGTTGCACATTGTTAATTTCGTTAAAGTTTTTCTTATCAGCTTTTATTGTCGTCGTCGCTTTCACAACCTGCGTGGCAAGCACATTTTAATACTCGCACAACAATCGCTTGTCATAATAAAAATATAAAAATTGAAAGAAAAGCCTCGTATTTTCCAGCAATATCAAGATAGTTGCCACAACTTGCGCCTTAAAGTTTCATCAACAATTTGTTGTATATTTTCCTGAGGGAAATGCATGACTCTTAAGTGTATACACAAAGTACATGAAACTAGCTAGAATATTTCATAGAGCTGTATGTGTTGAGTAAAATAAAATAAGATCTTTTCTTGTTTGATTATTTATAAATTTTCAATAGTTAAATTGTACTTTGGGCTGACATTACTTCTCTTTTCGTTCTCAATTTCAGAGTCATTGTTATTGTTTTCTGTTCTACATTATGTTCATAGGCTATTTTTATGACATATGTAAATACGAAATGACAATCCGGAACTATTTAAACTATATAAATTGTATAATCTAAGAATTAAAACTGGCCTTCATCGGTTATTTTATCAGCTTATCATAATATTTCTTTCTTGCAATCTAATTTCATCACCTTGATCAACTTGTCAATAAAAATCACATTTTTATTAGCAATTTTTCACATCGCTCATCATAATTGATTTATGAACGAGATTTGCTTTGCATCAGTTTCAAACAATTTAAATGTTAACTCATAAGTTGCATCATATTCAAGCAATTTAAATGTTAACTCATCATTTTCAATCTCTCTTTTATACTCATAAATGGGTCATTTTAATACTTCTTTTATTTATTAAAATAGGCTTGGTGTCAATTTATTTATACAAATTCTCAAATATTCATATATTTATCGATAGTTTGGACCCAATAAAATGTAAATCACTCCCTATTGGCAAATATTTTATGCATTAAATAATCAAACGAAGAATGTTATCTCAAATGCATAACACAAAGATAGACCTAAAGCATTCAGATTTAGATTAAAATTGTTGCTTTTAAATAAATAAATAAACTAAATGTATACTATACAGAATCCATCTCAATGTAGCATTTGCAATGGAGTTAAGATACATTAAATCCTCGAGCTTAACGCATATTTTGGACAAGTTTCTTTTTGCACTCAAGTGTCATATTTATGCGTACATATATTTATTTGCAAGTTGTTGTTGTTGTTGTTGCTTCCACATGCTGCATATATTGTTTGGTTTTATGGCATTGCCTTTTGCCTCTTTTGCCATTTGCTTTGTATTGATTTTCGCTTGGGTTTTAGCCCAGTTGCCCAAAAGTATTCTATGCTTGTCTCCACACTCAACGAGTTACACATATATATGTGTGTTGTGTGTTCTGTGTGTGTGCGTGTGTGTATGTGTGTCCATTGTTTGCACACTCTGTGACATTTTTATGCGGCCAAACTTTGTTGCATCAAATTTACGGTGCGTATGAGTAACGACAGCAGTTGCCATCAGTCCGTCACATTTGTGGCGAATATTTTGTTGTTATTCCCAATGGTGTTGCCATTGTTGTTGTTTATTTTGTTGTTGTTGTTGCTGCTGTTGTTTTGCAAACCAAACGACATGCGTCGTAAAAAGCACACTTGCATTTATTAGCCATCAGGCAGAAAAACCACAAACCAAAACCCCAAACCAATCAAACTGTCAAGTAACCCAGCATCCAGATATAAGAGAAATATTCTACATTTTCTGTTATTTTTCTATGCTTTTCAAGTGTAATTGAATAATAAATATATTGCTTATGTTGCTGCATTTCTTATGCGAATAAGTAAATATTTAAATAATAGCATTTTTCATATAACATTCACACTTAAGTGCAAAAATTCCATTTTAATTGCTGCCCATTTGCATTACATTCAACTTGCCATCTCTCTCGTCTTATCCCTCTCCTTATCACACACTTTTCTTGAACATCGCGGAAATTGCGGAAATTATTTCAGCTTCTAATGATGATGCCATTCAAAGGACTCCTCACAAATTCAACTCTGATTTGATTTCCTCTACAAATTGCTTGCTCAAAAAGTTTGCGCACACTTTTACGCACACACAAAAAAAAGGAAGAAATATAATTGCACACACACGCCTACACACACCCACACACAGATGTAAAGAGCCCTCGAAAAGAATAAAAGTTGAGAATTCGACTCGAACACGAGCTAAAACAAATTGGAGGCCATAAAAATTACAAGGTGACTCCGAGTCAATTCAAAAATGCTCTCCCCCACCAAAAGAAAAGAAAATTCACCCGCAAGTCATAAGAAAATTATGAGAATGTAACAGTGGGAAAGAAAATGTAAATGATGAAGTAAGGTTATGGTCGTGAGACTGAGTTGGTCTGAATTGACTTACCGTCATGTATTCATCCAAACGATGCTTCCAATTGTCAGATCTATCGATTAGATTGTTCCACTGCTCGGAAAGTTTTCCCACCTCCCGCCGAATGCTGCGTGTCAGTTCACGGCTCTGCTCCTCGGCGGACATGTAACGCGAGTCGGAATCGTGGGCGGCTGCAAGAAGACAGACAAAAAATATGATGAACAAAAGTTAGATAAAAATCTGCAGGTAAAACAAAAGAAAAGGTACACAGAGAGAAAAAGAGACGTAAGTATATTCGGTATTTAAAATTTATATTTATTCTTGAAACAGTTAAAACTCTAAAATATTTAGAAATGAGTACCAAAAATTCTTAATATAAGTTCGGGACTCAAGTTCTTTAATTCTTATATGTTTTTAGCGATTGCTTGCTTATAATTCCCAAATTGTCCTCGCTTATAATTTCTGTAGTCAGTCTTCACTTACTTTCAAACTAACTGAAAAATTACTTTCTTTAAAGAACATTTTATATAAAGCTTGCACGATTTTTGTTTAAGTGTGCAGTATGCTTAAATCAAGTATGTTCATATCTTTTTTTGTGCGATTTAAAGTAATTTTAAGTTTGAAAGTACCAAGATACTTGGATTTAGTTGAAATAATATCGAAATACTTGACATTTTTAACATAAATCTTAGTGAGAAATCGAAGTACTTGAATCTTTCGCTCTGTGCAGAGGAAAATCAATTGCCGGCCTAAACTTTTGGAGGTGCCTGTGGATGGCACGTACCTTTATGAATTAGAGATGATATTATGGCTCTTAATGTCTACCGACAGCAATGATTATGCTCACAAAGGTGTGAGGTATGAGGGGGGGAAATGAAGGAAACTTTGATTATGCTGATTGCACAGTGTGATTAAATTTGCAATAAAATGATCTCAGCTCTGTCTGTGTCTCAAGTGTCGAGCGATTTGGCGAGAATGACAGCAACGCTCAAGGGATAACTCGGCGATAACTTTCTGATGCTATGGATATCGAATGAATACACTAAAATTATCGATTATCTTAAGTCCAAGACCAAAGTCGATATGCAGGAAATCCGCTTGAGAGAAAACTTGGTGTGCATGTGAAGGAAATGGAAATGGAAATGCAAGATAAGGCAAAGGAAAGTCAGAAAAGAGAGTGACAAGTGGCAGCTGGGCAAACTGAACTGAAGTCAAAGCAAACCTTAACAGTGGCGCAAAGAAGTATGACAACAACAGGAACAGCAAGAAGAAGAGAAAAAAAAACAACAACAGGCATTGCCATCGATGAACGTCAGAGTCAGTTGGATAAATCTAAATTTAATTTAATGCACGAACGGAGCAGGCGAATAACTTTTATGGCCAAGAGGGAGGGAGAGGGCAATTGCCAACAGGACAGTTGGCCAAGTTGGACAAGTCGACAGTCGACATCTGGTAATATGACGTTAAGCAAATATCAAGACTCTCTGTCTGATATTCTTTTGAACGGGAACCGCCAGCTCTGTGGCTCTCTGTAGTAATATTCAAATTCAATTTAAAGATTGAGTTTATCATCGCATCGAATGTTTTTTCTGCTCTTTGCATGCCACACTGACTCACTGACTGACTGACTGACTGACTGACTGAAGGACAGACTGACGACAGAGTTTTGATGAAGCTGCTGGAAATGGAAATGTAGATGCCTTGGACGTTAAGCCCAAAAGACAGACGGACAAAACTTTTCCTTTCTGCGTTTCATTTCATTATTTTATTTTCTCTTGATTGAAACTTGATTGAAAAAATTAAAAAAACACAGTTTAAAAAAGTAGTTTAAATTGTAAATGTACAATTGAAAACTAAGAGTAGTTTGAAAAGCAAAAGAGATTAAAAATTAAAGAACTTAAGTTAAAGCTAAAAAATGTTTAAAGTAATGATTTAAATTGTATATTACAATTAACCATTGTTCATTTATATTATAAAAATTATAGCACGTTAAAGTTATTCAAATTAAATTCTTTCACTGCGGACGGCAGTCCGCGCTAGAGACGAAAGCAGCACGAAGGGTGTAAGTAAATCAACCCTATTTTAAATCATTCTTAATTAATACAAAGTACTAATAATATATTTTCCTACCATATGAACATAATTTTGAAAAACAATAACAATTCTAAAAACGGTTTTATTATTAAATTTGTCATTGCAGATAAAAGTTTCAACTTTATATACGCATTTAAAGTTTATTTTTAATTCTAAAAATTTAATTTATTTACAAAATTTGTTTACTAATAATAAGGTTTTATTCGGATATATTCCAATTTTGTGTCACAAAATAAAATTCAATGGTTAGAATCAAATGCTAAGCTAAAAGCAAAGAGCCAAAAGCCACACACAGCCCAAAGCAAATAAAGTCTCACTCACATACACACACACACACACACACACACACACACACACACACACACACACACACACACACACACATACACATTATTGATAGTTGGCACTAATAGCGTACTAATCCCTCTAATTGCTTTGGTTGCAATTATAGTTGACGCCTTCTATTAGGCTGCCAGAGGGGCGTGGCTGCAGCTGATCTCTCTGTCTGTCTGTCTCTCTGTCTGTCCGTCTATCTGTCCGTCTGTCTGTCTGTCGCCATTGTGCGAACGCCAAAAAGCAAAGCAAACTAAACCAAAACCGAGTCCGCAATAGCCATTTGCTAAATTGTTAACTGTACTTAAAAAGTACTAAGCCCTGGCTAAAAGAAACAAGGGAGGAATCAGCACTCGAGTATGCTCGACTGAGAGAGACCCTGGGCTTTGATTAAAAATACTGAGAGATACATATGGGTTTATTCGAACATTTATAAACTAAGGGCGAAAAGCTAATGTTGCAAAAATCTAAATGTTCTTTTAATAATAGTTAAGCTTCAAAATACTATAAAAACAAAATAGTTTTTCGGGGGTTTGTTATTATTTATCTTTTTGCCTCTTGCTTTCATTAATTCTTGTAAATAAAATATATTTCAGAGCTAAGCAAATCTTAAACTTTGTTTCATTTTCTTTTATTTAAGATAAAAATCATAAAGTTCAATATATACAAAGTGTAACGTCCGCAACAGAAAAAAATTAAGATTTTTATTTCACGAGACTACCTATCATTATTTTTGAAACTTAAATCATAAGCTCATATATTCTACATAATTTTTTGTATTTGGATAGACTTTGTCTATTATGCAAAATTCACTTTAGCCTCAAATCGACTTTCATTTTTTGTAACGTTCGCGACGGAGCTTTCGGCAAGCTTAAGTTTTTTCAAAAGCAGTTAGACAACAATTAGACTACAACAGTTTTTATTAACTATTATTTAAAATGTGTGCAAACGTAAAGTCCGTAATGCTGGATTAGCCTATATGCACTTGCAAATATATTAAAACAGTCCCAAATATTTAACGCAAGTCACGAGCGCTAGATGGCGCTGTTTTTCATATTTCTGGTTTATGCATGTTAAAATAGTTTCTGTTCTGCCTTTTACATACAGTGATTAAGAAATATAACACACTTCAAGTCCAATTCGAATTTTTACAGGGTATACTCGTAAAACAAACCCATTGAATGCAGCAAAATCAATTGGAAATTCCACAACAGCCAACGGTACAACAGTTGTCTACTTTTAGGCGCCTCACGTGCGGTAAACTTGTGTGTCTATTCATGTAATTGTCTGTGTATGAGGAGAGTGTATCGGTGTGAGAGGGTGTGCTTTAGTGTGTGTGTATAGTTTGGTTAAGCTCTTGCAGTTAAGAGCTTAAGCGAGTTCTTACATTTGCTTGTTGTTTCGATTTTCAGATTTCCCAAACAAATTTAACACTTTCCTGAATGGGTTGATGAGTTATTTGCCAATTTAATGAATGTTCAAATAAATAGAACACTATAAAAACATGTAATGTGGTAAATGAGATTTTTTTATTGCGCCACAAAAAAGTCAACTTTAAATCGTAGTTGTTGGAAAATGCATGGATACTTTTGTGGTGAAGTTTGATGGGATCGCAACATTTCACGTAGAAAAAAAAAACATAATAATTTAATGGAGTATCGTAAAAATGGGAAACTTACCCTCGGTATCGCTGGTATCCGAAATGGGCGCCTCGCTGGCAATATACTGACGACCGCTCGTTAAATTGCTCTCAACAATTGGGCGTTTATCCTCGAGCTGACGTCGAAAAGCTTTATGATCATCCTGCAAGTACACAGAGCCAAAAGAAAACAAAATAAGAGACAGCAAATAAAGTCAATGTAGTTGTCAAACGCTGCAAACAATTTATTTAAGTTCGACTACCCAAAAAAAAAAAACAAATAAAATCCAAGAAAAACTCGGTAAAAAATTGCCTCAAAGCAGCATGATTTTGGTCAATTGCAAATGCAGTCAAGTGCTTGGTCCAATAAAACATCATGGAGCATGGTAAAGTGGAGAAAACTCACAATAATAAATATCGTGTTTAATGCATTTAGTGTGGAAAAAAGAAAAATGCAACAATACGAATCTACGAGGCAGCAACCAAGGCCAACGAATGAAAAGCAATACGAGATGTACAAGAAAAATACAGCTACAGGGCAAATTTGCTGTATACACACACACACACACACACACACACACACACACACACACACTCACACACAGTTGCACTAATACACTCTTATAGTCTAACAGCCAAAATGTAAATGTCCGGCAGACCGTAACTTAGTGGCAGGCAATAGATTTGAAAAGCGGCTCCAAGGGTGAAAGTTGCCTCATTTTATTTTTATTTCTTTCTTTTTTTTGCCAGCGGGAGCTTGTGTGCTCTCAACTATGTGAGTGTGAGTTGGGGAGTATACATACATAAGTGTGTCTGTATGTGTGTTGGGGGGTAAGTGAAATTCAAGTGGCGCACGCTGTGTTAGACAGTGTTTCACCATTCTCAACTGGCCTGGCCCTGGAACAAGCAGCTTTAGCTGTTGCTGGATAAGTTTTCTTCCTTTTTTTTCCCCTGTAAGTGAATTCCGTACACATATACATAAGTACATATATACATGTGTGTGTGTGAGTGTTTTTGACATAACAAGCATCATTTAACAATTATTTAAGAATTCGCTCGCATCGCCAAGTGGGAATTTCAATTCAATTCAACGCAAAGCAATTCGGTCAAGTTGGCCAGTTAGATATGAAAGCAGTCTCTCTCTATCTCACTCTCTCTATTTCTCACTTTCTTTCACTCCTTGGCTATTCAAGTGACTTCGCATAAAAAAAACCAAAAGCAATTGCAATGTACATACTTATAAAGCCCATTTAGAATTGAGGCTATAAAATACATTGACGCAGCAACTTTTGAATTATGTAATGGATACTCCTCGACTATTATTTGAGTGTGTGTATGTGTGTGTGCCTGGAATCGCAATGATAAGCCAAATGCCAAAACTGAATCCAAACTAGCAGATACCTTTCACTTACACACACACACTTATATTATATGTATATTACCAAAAAAAAGAGAGCACTTAAGAGATAATCTCAATCCTCTAATAAGTTAAAAACGAATCAATTTTGAGTTTAAAAAAAATTTTAATTTTCAATTTTAAATTGAACTCAAAAATTCGAAATATTATTTTGATTCATTTGTAAGATAAATAAACCGGATTCTTTTTAATTATAAATTTTGTTTAAACAAAGTTTGTGCACAACATTTTTCAACATATCTTCAAAAATTTTAATTAATTTTTTTAGTATCCATAAATTGTTTTTTAGAAAATTTAATTGAGTTAGATTTTCTCCTATATAGTTTAGCTCAATCTATGCTTAATCGCTGTTTAATTAGCACGCTCCATTCGCATTCCATTTAATATCACGTATACGCATTGTTGGCATCAACACTAAATTTGGGAACACGCATCAGTTAATACCAAAATCGTAAATGATATTTGTTTATGCGATAATTGTGCATTGGCTAATATATATTTGCGCAATCAAATAAACAATCAAAGCGCTAATTGCAGTTTAGCTCATGCAAATTTCATGGAAACGTTCATATCAGTGGAATATGTTCGCATCAATTGATATTCAATTTGATAAGTAACAAAATGTATATATTGTTGGCATGTTTAGTTTTAATGTGAGCTGTAATTTGTCATTTAAGCTAAAAATCATTTAGACTCTCTTTGGCATTCATTTTTGCTGAGTGTGAACAATTGCTGGGTACAGTATATAATTATTACTAAATATTTGCTCAAGCTACGAGATGTATCCAACACACACACACACACACACACATACATAATGGGCTTGGCAACCACTTTATGCGCCATTAAATCACAGAGAGACCCTCCAGTCACACGCAGAACCATTCAAATTCTCATTCCCATTCCCAGCTGCCATTCCCCATTTTGTACACACAACCGAGGCGAAAAATTACAAATCGTGCCAGAAAATGGCACTAAAAATGCCACTGACAACCCCCCACCCCTCTTTTGGCCCTCCCAACACTTCAATGGCCCCAAAAGCCTTCCACACAATTAGTTGGCCAGAGCAAATTGAGGTGCAGGCTCAAATTGGGTCGTTGGCAAAAAAGGCAGCAAACTCATAATGAGCAGCAACTGCAGGGCTTGAACTTTGTGCTCAGATTTTTGGGGGCAAGGCTCATTCAAATTTGTATAGCAACAGGCTTATAAATTGCAGTCAGTCTATTTTCTTTTAAGTGGAACATTTTTATTTACAAAATATAAAATAAAAAAATAGAAAAAATATGTTTAAGAATTAGGGCAGTTTTGTCAATGTCTCAATAAAGTTAAAGACAGTAGTAACTATATCATTTCTATAAGAAATTTTAGATTTTTAATCAACTTATAAATTGATATATCACGTGAAATTGTAAATGGCAAAAATGTTTAAATTAAAGCAGTATATTTTAGTGTGACATTTCAAAAGTGAATTTATAAATGAAAAAAATCGAACAATGAAAATACAAATTGATGCAAATTTAACACCGAAAAGAAAGCGGAACTGGTTGAGCTTGTTAAAGCCAATTTTAAAAAGCGAAATCTTTATAAATATGCACTGTTATTCAAAACGATAGAAAAGTCTTGTCTGTAATTGTAGATTCTTTTTTAGTATAAGTAGCATTCATCTCTTTATCGGAATCTTGCATTCAATTGCTTTTTTAACAGCTGTTTTTATTATCAGACATATCTGGTTAATATGTCAGATGAAGCACCCAATACAGCTTATGCATCACATTGCCTACAACGTTATTGATAAAACGAAATTGCCTCTGTTTGACAGATTGTCTAGCATATATGGTTTATATGTACATATATTCATTGAAAAAACGGCCCTAAATTCGCCCTTTGATGCTGGAAATAATTTGGGGAGCGAGTTGGGCTTTTTGCTTTGATAATCTCAGCTTACCAATTGCTTTTGTAGACTGGCCGCATCTCCGCGCACTGGTCCCAGTCCCAGAGTGCTCAGTTCGGTGTCCTTGCGAATGACCCACTCGGTCAACTCGCGGAGGGACAACAGCAGCGCATTCCAATGCTCCGAATTAGATTCCAAGCGATTTCTGCAAAGAATGAAATAGGAAGAAGACACGTTAAAAGACGCCTTGAAGTATGCAACAAATATAAGAAATATAAGCGCCATAATAATATTAAATTTAATTTGCACTTTACAGGCAGCTGTGTTGATTATTACGAATTCGCCCAGCCCAACGACCGCAAAATGTCAGCGACAATTTGTCTACTTCCGGTTCGGGTTGCAAGATGAAGGGGCTCGGGGAAGGGACAACAGGGTAATTCTAATAAACCCCCAATTTGCCCGCGCTCGAGGGCAGACGACGACAACAACCCAAGTGGCCCGTCGTCTATGCTAAAATTTGGAGCTGTCTTCCTTGTAATTGTATAATGCCATGGCCCATTTTATTTTCATTTTCATTTTATTTTGGGCCAAGCGACAACTTCCTGTCCTCTGCTCGCCATCATATCGCAATGGCATATTTTGCGCCTCATTTTGTGTACGAATGCGATGAATACGGGCCCAAAATGGGAATGCTAAAAATCTGCATCTGCGAGAGCGCGCTGTAATAACAATAGTCATCTACGAGTTGGTTTGTCCTGGGGAAAGTCCTGTGCCTTGTGCTCTTTTGTCTGTTTATCTTTGGGCAAATTCTTGAGCTCGTTTTCCTTATTATTATTTTCCTTGCACGCATTCGCGTTGTAATTAAGGCAAAGGGCATCGCATGGCATCTCTTCTCATGGCACTCGAGCTTCGTCCTGGCATATGCATGGGTTACACAGCACGGTCTGTTCTGCTCGGCAAATTATAAAAGAAATAACTTGCGTCGGAAATATGCTCGGAAATAAGATGTATTCAAATAATTCTTGGCTTTTGCTTTTCGCTTTTTCTCTACTTTTATTTTATTTCTTGTCTATGTCTTGCCACTTAAGATATTCTGTGCCACGTTTTGGCTCGTTTATGGCAAATGTCTTGTGAGATTTCCTTTTTCTTTATTTGTCAGCTGCTGTCGTTGACTTTTGCAGACACAATTAGTGCGGTGCAAGCAAATTGAGCTGGCCCAAACAATTTATGTTGAAATGTGAATGCTTTAAGGTTTCTTTCAAACATAAAGAAATTCTAGAGACATCTTTTTGATTTCATTAAAAATTCTGTGTGCAGTCCATTCAATAAATTAATCATGCTGCAACTGAACTGTCACTTTGAAAATAAATATATGAATAATTTATTTAAATTGTGTTATATTTTAAATAAAATTTAAGCATAACACAAAAAAGGAATAATTCTGCGAATCTGTCAGTGCTTAATACATTGATTGAGTATGGCAATTCTTTCATATTCATCATGGCAACTGGACTGAGATTATGTTTTTCAACCCCATAACAGAAGGTGATTCAGCTGTCCCAAATCAAATTTACCGCACATACTCGTAAGAACCACAATGTTGGATATACTATACATCAAATGGGTTCATCAATCTTCAGCGGGCGAGCACCTGTGGATACGACACTTAAACCAAACTCAATGCTGAGTTGAAAGTTTGAGCGAAAAGCGCAACGACTAAAGTTCAAAGACAAGAACTTTGCACATAAATGACCCAAAGCGAGAGCCAAACTCAACTGAGCCTCGGCTAATACAAACAGGCAAAGCTTAAGCTAAAGCTGGGGAAAAACTGGCCAAAGCAAAGAGGCATTAAGAGAAAACTTTTCAAGTGCTGTCGAAAATATTTCATTGGAATTTATAAGCTAACAAATCTCCGGCGAGCAACACAAACAACAACTGAAAGCAAACACAAGAAAAATAGTCAATGGCTGCTGGCCAAGCCACTACAACTACAACAATGTTGACTTGACGGAAGTGGCCAAACTTGGCTAACGGAAATATGCCAAAACGCCAACAATGAACGTAAACAGAAAGCGTCGCGAACTGACAAAGAATAATCGTCAGAATTTTGGCCAACAAAAGCAGCAATAATAAAACAACGACCACAATGAACAAAATGGGCTGGTGGGGGCAAAGGGGGCGTGGCTGAAACATTTTGAGCACACTTAAGGTGTCATTCGTTAGACGCTTGTGGACTAATTGAAAAGCGCTCCAAAGAGAGCTCACAAAGCTCACAATATAAAATATCGTTGCCTACTTTTGTGGGCTGAGGGTTACGCATACGCAACGTTGCCACATAATTGCCATTTATATTCATTTTGCGGCCGCTTGTTTTTCAGCGATTTTCGCATGTCATCATCATTATTCATTTTAACCAAACTCCTCGCCCTCCCCCCTGCGATCGAGGTAAACTGTCGGACGGACGGACAACTGGCTGACTTGGCTTTCAGCCATGGCCATCATGGCCATCAATATCAACAAGCGGACAATATTTGTATACGCTGGCGTGCTTTATTTATGAAATGTGGAAATTACAAACAGCGGCATGGAATAAAGGTAGGGAGAGAGAGAGGGAGAGACAGTGGAAGAGGGAGAGCAACAGGATCCGGACAGGAGACAAACGTTGACTGTTTGCACTCGATGTCATCACATTGTTGTTGTTGGTTCGACTGTCGTCACGTCTTCTCCCATCTCTTCTATCTTCTCCTCGTTTCCCTAGGCATAAACTATGGGAAATTAGCACAGTTTTCGGGCATTTAATTATTTTATACAATTTAGATAAAAACTCAAACTATTATAATTATAAAATGTAATAAGCAAACAGCACATGATTTTTTAAGTTAGCATACTCGAAGAAATATTAAGTAATGAATTTACATTGAATATTGATAGGGTGGGTTTTTATTCTATACTTTTAATAAAAATAACATAAAATCTGCAATTCAGAAAATAACCTTATACTATAATAATAAAATAATGAAATAAAATAATGAAACACCACAGGATTTTTTTATTTATCATACTCAAAGAAAAGCACTTTAAATAACTTATTTGCAAAGAATATTATTAGAGCGGTTTTTATTCTGCTATTTTTAATAAAAATTGGCTCACTTTCGAAAACATTTTATTGTAAAATAATAAAAGATATTAATTAATATTAGAAAAACACGACATTCCCCATAGTGACATGGAGAGAGTGATACACTGTGAACTATAGAGAAAGGACAATGCCTGCTGTGTGTTTTGTGTCCTACTGTGTCACATTCTCCTTTATTCTCTGACCGGGTTCCGGCACTTTTCACGCGCTGCGTACGTTTATTGATTTTCATTGGGTAAAGAGAGAAAAACAGAGAGACAGAGGGCTTCCATCATCAAAGCCGCCTCTGACTGCTGCCTGGCCAGGCGTAAAGTTGTTGTTGTTGCTGTTGTTGTTGGCCCGCCCAACTCGACTGCCTGCCTGCCTGCCTGCCTGCCTGCCTGTTGGCTTGTTTGTACCGTTATTTTCGCATTTTCATCAACACAAAGTCTCTTAACCCGAGAACAACCGCTGCATCAACAACAGCAGCTGCAACAGCCACGCCTTGTCTGTGAAAAAGTGGCCAACAACTTGAGCTTAATTTGGTTTAATTAACGCGTCAGCTTGCACGAGTTTCTCTCTCGATTTAAAGCTACTTAACAGCTGACATGGCAAAAGTGGTGATAATGCGAAAATCTGAACAAAAAGTAAGGCAAATTGTATAGAAGTTGTAATTATAGTAAACAAGAGTAAACAATTTTTAAATATATTTTGAAAAAGTTTAAATATTTATAAACTTTATCAAAATATATTTTAGATATTTTTAATCTTGTTTACTTCTATACAATTTGGCTCACCAAAGTGTGAGTGTCTATTAGTTCTGTTTCAAATATTTATATAACTTTGTGAGCTCTAAAAATATTTCAAAGCTCAAAAATGTAATAAAAATTAAGACCAAATACAATAGTTTGTGTATATTTCGTTATGGGGAAAATAACCAATATGGTTGAAAATTAATTTCTATATATTGAGAATAATTTAAAAATATGCATGTACAAAAATGCAATAAATTCCATGAATAAATGTCAAAAATGCCAAAAAATAAAATATTCGCAAAGTAAAATTGAAGGAGAATATGGCTATGCATTTTTTCCCCATTCGATTTTTATATTTGTTTCGACATTTGCTCACATTCATCATACGCAGCGTGACCCATTTAATACATACATTTAAGCACAACAATAACAAATAAACTAAAGTCGAGGCAAAAGCCAACTTTTCGGATGTGGTTTGAGCACCATCATCTGCAGCAATAACAAAAATAAGAAAAAACAAACAAACAAAAAATGGCAAAACACTCAAAGAAGTCTGAAAAGGGTAGAGAGAAAAAAGCACTTACCTGATTGCAATACTTTTCGATTTTAAATTATTCCAGCGCTGATTCATTTCATCCAAGCGACGCTGCAGCATAACCGCATCCTCTTGCGAGGTGAGCGAACCCAAAAGTTTGCGGCCAGTGCCATCGAGACGATCATAAACAACGCGATGGGTTTCAATTTCCGATTGTAGATCCTGTAAACGAAAAACATACAAATGTTGAGAAAGGTTCAATGAGTTTGCACAAAAAAAAATTGAAATATGCGGAAATGCTAATAAATTAGTGTATGTACAATTTATTCACAAGTGCAGCTGCCTAGGAAATTGAATCTGAATTTCAATAAGAATTCTGTTTTGCGGTTTTTGCCCAAAAAGCCCCGCACAAAATTGTGATATGCAAAGCGGTTGCAAACATTTTAGACAAAGCACAATCTGCACACAATCTACTCTACCATATACTATACACTCTCTGGCAATGGAGCACATCCTGGAGCAGGATTAAACGGTGGCCATTTAGCACAACAAGCAGGCCATGAAATTGCCGAGCCGTGCCGTACCGTGCCGAGCAGAGTCGAGTCGAGTCGAGTCGAGTCGAGCCATGCCATCAATAAGCCCGCACACGCAGCTGGAGGCCAACTAAACGCTTTTGTGTCCACTCGACTCTTGCTCTACCCTCTCTCTCCTCTCGCTCTCTCCTGCCTTCCTCTCTTGTCTGTGCATAGTGTGTGTTTTAAACATGAGTGACAAGTTTTAAAGCCCGCTTCCTCTTTGGCCCGCAGCTCAGCTCTTCTCGCTTAGCAATTATTAACCGCATATGACCTCCAGTTTCCTCTCCCCTTTCGCTCCTCTCTCCACTCCTCTCATCTGCCACAGCAGCGTCTGTGGCCACTGCGTCTCATTTCTGGCTGTCAGTGGCATCTGTTGTGGCAGGTGTTTTATTTGTCAACCCGCTCGACCCGATGCCAAAAGGCTTAAATGTATTTCACCTTTTGGTTTGTTTTCTGCGTTTTGTCGCTTGGACCCACTCAAAAAAAAAAAAAACTTCCCAAAAAATTTAGCCAGTTATTTGCTGTGGTTTTCTTGGTTAAGTCGCACACAAAAGTATAAACACAATGTATGTGAATTTATATATGTATATATGTATATGTTTATTTGTGTGTTTGTGTGTTACGCTTGTCTTGCGCATTTTAAGGCGGATTTTATGGGGTTTTAGAGCTTTAACTTTGATGTGGCTTAGGTGATGCGGTGGAGATTGCAAATGTAGAGTGCTCAGCCCAGCTTAGGACTACATCATAAGGTTGCCAGCTGGCACAAGTTGCTAGTATTACACACTGCATAAGACTCTGATTTATTTTGATTGTTAATAAAATTAATAAATTAAATTATAATATAATTCCTATTCATTAGGTAACGTTTATTTTAATTTTTATAAATTCATTTTAAATAAAATAAAAATAAAATTAAAAATGGTTGTTAGGCACAGATGAGCTCGAAGTGAAGCTTTCAATTCTTCTGAATTCCTCTTATTTAAATGAAATTACGTAAATTAAATTTAAGATAATAAAATTAAAAAACAAAATTAAATTACAAAAATATACAAAGGTAAATAATTTAGAATTTGTTGAGACTTCGGTGAAATTGTTTTCCTTCTTTTTTATCGTATAACATTTTTATATCTTAATTGGAAGGGATGAACTATTGTCTTTACTTGTCTCAATCTCTTACTATGTTTCTAACATTGACTTTTACTCTTAAAATTATTTAATAATTTATTTATTTATTATTAAATGATTTATTTTTCATTATTTCTGCATTCTTATTTACAATTTTCTTAATGCATCTGTCTTGATATTTGTACATCTAACTTGATTTCAAAGCCTTACTTTTTCTTGTCTCTAATTCTACCTCAATCTCCATTTTTAGCTATAACTCTTTCTGTGTCTTCATATTTATATCCAACGCTATTTCCATTTTAGCTCTATATCAATCACTATATTTCTCTTGACTACACTTAAAACCTAACAACATAATTTTCCTTCAACTGCAGCTTCTTTTAATATTTATTTGATTCTTGCTGCTTATGTTGTGTTGTGCGCAGTTGAATTTTCTAATCAACAAGTTTGGCTAATTGAATAATTCAATCAGTCAATCAATCAATCAATCACACAAAACGTGCCAAATAAACTAATTAAAAGTGGAATTAGTGGCACATACATACATACGCCAGACATGCTTTGTAGTATAGTAGAAATAAAAATAGCATCGCCGGAAATGGCTTCTAAAATATGCGATTGTATGTGTGTGTATATGTGTGTTTTTGCTAATTAAACCTTCATTATGGTGCCTTTACACTAGTTGACAAGCTTGTCAATTTCATCTCAGTAGGCTGTGCTTTTTACCAAGTCAACACACTTTTGCTTAGAGTTGACCACCGTTTACACTAGAGTTGATTAAGTTGCCATCAAAATTTTCAGCCTACTGAGATGAAATTGACCAGCTTGTCAACTAGTGTAAATGCCCCTTTAGGACGCCAACGACTTGTGTTGTGTATGTAAACAAAAGCGCAAGAAAAAAAAAAAAATAATAGAACAAGTAAGACGAGAGAAGAAGAGGGAAGGGAAATGAGTAAATAAATAAAAACCAAGCAAAAGCAAAGGGCGCAAAATTCGACGACGCTTTTTTTTCTTCTCTAGGATGCTGTGCGAAACGAGGCTTCAATTAATTTGGCTTATGCATGTCACTCACACACACACACACACTTACGCACACACACACGCATAAACAGAGCAATTCAATTAATGCGCAAAAATTGTTTATACACCAATAGAGCGGAAATGAACGATGTTGGGCTGATGTTGATGAGGGGAAGAAAGTGAAGTGAAGTGAGAGCCGGGTTAACGCGTAAACCAAACAACCAAACAAAGCACTTTTAATGAGCATGTGTGTGTGTGTGTGTATGTGTGTGTGTGCACAAAAGCCGATTAAATCAATTAAAATGAGAAAATGCCAATGGCAAATGGCGTCTATCCAGTAATTTTAGCAGTTTGTCGCGCTGCACTTGGTCATTATTCTGGGCGTCAAGCCACGCCCCCTTTGGTACCGACTAATGCCGCTAATTTGTGCAATATAAAGACCTTAATTTGCTCTATCAGTTGTCCATTTATTTATTTTATTTTAATTTAGGTCAATTCCTGATAATCCAAGCTTAGTTTATGACTCAAGTCAGAAGCCACAAGAGGTATTTTCAAAAGAATAAGTGTGCAGGTATTATATGAAAGTGTGTGTGTATGTATATATGTATTCTTCATATTTCCGCTGCAAAAGACCTTTGACAAGCACACGCATAGGAGTGTATGTCTCATTCTCTCTATCTCTGTCTACTTTTCTCTATTTCTCTCACTCGTTTTTTATGCAGTTCTAAGCCCCAATTAAGAAAATGCCAAGCTTCGCCTGCAAGTTTCATCTGTTTTTTTTTTTGTAGCATCAGGACTTAAAGCGAAAAGTCTATTAAATGCTAAATAGACATGCACCACGCCCTCTACGTTCACTTTCTAAATGCCTAAAGCAGACTTGATATTGTTGCCTGTAGTTGAACATATTTATTCATTCGTGAATATATTTACCTGCATCGAAGGCACAAGAAATTATTTCAGCGATAACATTAAAATGAAATACAATTGCTAAATAAACACTAAAATTAAATTAAATTTAATTTAATATTTTAAAACAACAAAGGCATGTTCAAAAGAGAGAAATTAAACTTAAAGTTGTTCTTAATATTAATAATTATTGTCCTGTTAATTTGTTTTTAAATTTATTTAATTGCAACTAAAGCAAAAGAAATAATTTAAGCGATAACATTAAAATGAAATACAATTGCAAAATAAACAACAAAATTTGAGATATAAAAATAATGTATTTAAATAAACTAAGCTTATATAAAAACAATTTAAATATGCATTAATGACGTTAACTGTCAACTTTTAATATATTAAATATTTTATATTTCTTCCAAAAACTAAGCTCCAAGAAGTCTGCATAAAATCTCGACTCTCATTTGAGACAGCGACGTTTCATAGACGAAAAAGCAACGGCCTAAATTATGCACATGCTGTGCATTAAATATTCAAGCGACCACAGTGCGTATGATAAATATTCGCTGGCAATGTCAGCATGAATTTGAAATCAAGTTTTTGAGCGTAACCAAAAATACCTTTGGGTGTTTTTGTGTCATAAATAATAGCGCAGCATATCAGTCATAAAAGAGAAGAGAGGAGAAGAAAGAGAAGGAGAAACAGCAACAAGAAGAAGCAGTAAAGAAAGAGAGAGGCAAGCAACAAATAAAATGGTAATGGAAATGGAAATGCGTTTATAACGCGCTCATAAATATATTAGGGGCCCATAATAAACACATCAGCAAGTGATGTCGGGACTCTGAGCGAATGACGAATGTTTATACAAGGCTGGCCGGGATACACCTACTCCTTCTCCTTCTCCCCCTCACCCCTCTCCCCGCTCTGATGCCCTCCTCTGGTCACCCCCTCGGGTGTTGAGCTGTCAGCGAGTCATTGGGGCGTCGAGTCGCGTCGGCGAGCTGCTGTCAAGTGGGCTCACCCGAGGCGTTCATGCGGCAGTGACAGCCCCTCTTCCTCTCCCCACCACCCCTCTCAAGGACTCGGAACAAAAAAACGACAACAAATTTTAAACAGAACTCGATACTCGCATGAATGTGAAGTCTTCATCCCCTAATGTGGCTCTGAATGAGCATGTTGCCATTTTACATATTTTAGTCGGCCTCTTGTTTACATGCGTGTAAATCCTTTATGGCCAACTTTAGCTGTCATTGCCAACAATAACAACAGACGTACAAAAAACAAGCGGGAAAGACTATAGTCGAGTTCCCGACTAAAGAATACCCCTTTACTTATTTAAATAAATAAATAATATTTTTATTGCATACTTTTAGGCACTCACTTTGCTTAAAAACTTAAAGTAGCCATTACTAACTTTCTATTTGTCCGATAATAGTAGTTAAAGTTAAAGGGTCGGAGGTGCTTCCTTCTCCCTGTTACACACATTGCAAAAAATACAATATACCCTTTTACTTTTTTTTTAATAGTAACTGATATAAAAAATACTGATATAAACTGAAATTTGATTTTCAGCGAACGACGACACACAAATTGTGCTCAAGTTGTTTGCTCGACGCTTTTCAGCTTTTCAGCTTATTTGATTATGTTTATTTCACGTGTCAACTTCAACTTTACCTTTACCTTTAACTGGAGTATATTTAACAGTTGACTGCGTATCGTTGTCTGTGACGGAAATTTAAATATACTTCTTTTAAATTTAAATTCAATTTCGTTTAGTTTTCAGTTTTTGACATGAAACTGCAGTTTACTTCTAAGTTTCGATAAACATTTATTTTATTTGTACTTTTTTGACTGAGCAAAAAACTTTGAGACATCAAAATCACAAACGACTGGAACAAAAATAAACTAAATGCAAAAGTCAAATCAAAAATGCATAAAGTGGAGAAATACTTTTAGAGTAAAAGAGAATGACAATAGAAAGAAAAACTATTTATATTTCCCTTGAAATTCGTATGTCAGCTACAGTTTTTCGATTTTGATATATTTTGCATAAGATTTTAAATGAAATTGCATAACTTGAATTTCTTGATAAACGAAATATCAATTTTTCAAGAATAATAACAATAACAGTCACTATTTTAATACGTTACGTATTTAAGAACACAACTATAATACTCTTTCAAAGCGTATTAAAATGTTAAGATAGATAAAAGAATCTGCCATATGAACTTTGCTGCGCTTGACTCAAGACTTATCTGTAAACTTTACGCTGCACTGAACACCACACACACAAACGTAGATAATCAGCTAACAAGTCTATATTTAATAGGTAGACCGAGAAAGAGAGACAGAGAGTTAAAAAGAGAGAGAGAGAGAGAGAGGAAGAGGTTAAAAGGAAACCATAGCCAAATCAAAGTGCTGCGGTTGCTCTCTTTTAACAGACTCAACGTAGTCACATGGCCCGAAGTCAGTTGAGTTAAATGCCCATGGTTTTTTGGTAACACACACACACACACACACACACATACTCAGTCTTTGTTGTTGTTGTTATGCTGGATATTATTATACACCCACATACGTTTTACAGCATCTCTGTGTGTGAGTGCGCCCAGTTTAATTTACTTTGGCATCCTCAACCTCGTGAGCACTTCGTACCTGCTTCTATCTCTTTGCTCCTTTGAGCTGGCTCATAAAAGTGCCAGGCATTGTTGCTGTTGTTGTTTTAGCCACGTTAGGACCTCTGCTCTGCTCTGTGTTCTTTTGCCATCTTCATCTCGTTTATAATCCTTTTTACACCCTACTTCTCTTCTTCTACACTATCTACTCAGTTTGCCGGCTCAAGTTTATGGCTTGTTTCCAGTTTTCAGTTCCCTTGCCAGTCAGCATTATATTTTTAACCAGTGTCGCCTTCATTGTTTTAGCCAGGTTATGCCTTCGTATTCAAAAGCCTTCCTTCTTTTTTTCTTTGCAGCTCGTTATGTGCTACGTGTCATGACATCATATGAATTCCTGCTCCCTGGCCGTGTGGTTACTTTAATGGCCCAGCACGTTCAAAGGGTTGACTCTAAACAATTCCAGATCGTATATCCGATATATCGAGTAGTTAAAGTCAACTAAATATATACATATACATATATTTTTAGAGAGTGAGTAGTGGCAGAAGTTTAGCTCAGCTTTAAACTCATTTGATATACTTAAACCTCTTTTGAAAACCACTTAACTTCAGCACTACCAACTAGAGAACAAGAGATATCACATTGCTGCATTCTCTCGAAGGCGTAAGTAGCTTGATGGGTAGCTGGCATAATCCTCAATGAAATGTCCACAGCTGTTCTCCGGATACGGCTTACGCTTTACGTTTCACCTTTGACCATTTGCTGTCGTCTTCCATTTTTTTTTCATCATGCTGTTGTCTTCTGTTTCGCCCTTTTTCTTATTGTTTCTTAGTTGCTCCCCCTTTTTTACCTGTTCAACTTTCACATCCTGAATATTGTTTGCTCTCTCTAGGCATTGCAAGAAAAAACAAAGAGTTGCAACAACAACAAGCGAAGTATGCTATAGCCGTGTTCATGACTATAG
Organism: Drosophila suboccidentalis; assembly: GCA_037043435.1. Classification (NCBI taxonomy): domain Eukaryota; kingdom Metazoa; phylum Arthropoda; class Insecta; order Diptera; family Drosophilidae; genus Drosophila; species Drosophila suboccidentalis. The sequence continues at coordinate 64,945 of JBAMBK010001362.1, forward strand.
ATTACCCATTACTTATTTAAATTTAAAAAAAAATGTATTGCATACTTTTAGGCACTTTGCATGAAATGGTTCTGTTTGGCCGATCTTGTTGCGATTAAGTGATTATAAGCTTATAATAATTGATAACAATAATAACCAAAAAACCTAAAGTCTCTGAGATCTAGAAGCTCACACGGACTTACGGACGGACAGACAGACATGGCTATCGACTCGGCTGTTTATGTTGATCAAGAAGATATATACTTTACAGGGTCGGAGATGCTTCCTTCTCCCTATTACATACATTTCAACAAATACAATATGCCCCTTTAACGGGTATAACAACAATGAAAACACAACACAAATAAACAAAACAAACGGTGCCATTATTCTTTGTACGCCACCTTGGCACCTTGGTTTGTTCCCCCCCGTTCCCCTCCCCTCATCCTCTTGTCTCCTTTGAACTGGTCAAAGGCATTGTTGCTGTTGCTGTTGTTGTCGAGTCCACGGCTATTAACCCAAATCTCCAGAGTGCCCGAGTTGTTGTTCCTGCTGAATTTCAATGTGTCTGCCTCGTTGACTTTAGCGGAAAGTTCAACGGCAGCGACAAGCGCTCTTAAAACAACACACAACATAAAAAATATATTTATTTTTTCTACAATTAATGCATATTAATCATACGCCATGTTTGTCCGCTTTGCATTTCAATTGGCCAGCTGTTGACATTTTCCATGCAAATGTTTTTTCAGTCAAATTAATAAATTGAATGCGAAATATTCATGAGTATTCGCTTTAAAGTTTATACTTATTTATATAGTAGTAAAAGTTGTTGCATTTAAAACTTGTGTTTTTATAAACAGCTTTAATATCGCAGTTTGGACCAGAAGCGAACAACGCAAAACGCTTGTAAAAATATTTTTTAATTAAAAATGTTTTGAACGCTGCTGTAAAAATGTGAAAGTGCTTTTAGCAACAAGAGAAAAAAAAATGTGTAAAGCGAAAAAATGAGAAAATCTTGTTTGATATTTTTCATAGTTTGGCAATTTCAGTTGCTCTAAAAACGACACGACAAGTATTTAGGGACTGTTATATGAGTTTTGATTTATATTAACTGAAAGTTTGACTTTATAAAAAAGTGCAATCAAAACATAGTTTGTATAAACGAAGAAATAATTATATTTTATTATTATCTAATACTAAAGATATTCCTTAAATTTCAGATGTAGATGCTGAAGATATATTTGAATAGACAGGAAATTCGAATTAAGAAACACGTTTTTTTATAAAAATATTATAAAAACAAATTATAAACTACTTTTTTCTCTTCTGCTATTTATACATTTTTAAAGCTACACAAAAATAGTCTATTAATTCATATCATCAATCTAAAGTCTACTGCAAACTATATAAAATTAAAATATTATTTCACCGATGCAAAACAGAAATTTATTATGCAATTGCAACCAAATTGATGCCAAAAACTGTGAGCTGCAACTTTTCATCTCTGTCTTGGATTGATGGAATTTATTAAGAGATCCTCCGCCGTTTGGTACTTCATGCAGTATGTCAACGTCAACATTTTGTTTGCCAACAAAATTTCGAGTGCGGCACGTTAACGAACATTTAGCAATGCTAACAAAAGCCCAGTTGGCACATTGGCCAAGTTGGCAACCATTTTCGCGAAGCTGGCACAAAAAATGCATGTTCAAAATCAAGTGAAATATGCCAAGTTAAGGTTTCAACTGAATGTTTGAATAAAGAGCGAAGAAGCAAAGAACGCAACACGAGTCGAAATGTTGGCATTTTTGCATTGAAGATTTGCGTGACGTTTGTTGCAAAAATATTTTGCGTAGCCAACGAGGCAAAGAGAGGCAGCAAACGCTCATTAAAATTCATAAAGGAGCGCAGCAAAAAGGGAGAGATGGAGAGAAAAAAGATGGCAGGAAAACTGACAGCAACCAAATGTGTTATGCCATTACTTTGTTTTATTTATTTATTTTCTTTGCTTCCGTTTCGGTTGAAGGAATGAGGGAAGTAAGAGGAGATGGGGCACAAAGTAAATTGAAATAAATAAAATGCGGTGGCATCATAATTGCGCATATCCTTGCGGGAATAATAAAATTCCACATACGACCTCGGACTAAGACATGACGCTGCCAAAAATACGGCTGTAATTGAGAAATGTTTTCCCTGCTCTCGAGATAAATGACAAAAGTAATATAAATATAATCCTCAGCAAATAGCAAAAGCAGAACTCATGAATTTCTTCCAGATTCCAAAGTCAATTAGGATCAATTTCAGTTTTGAATATTTAGATAGATCTAAAGCTAAAAGAGCTCAATTATTTCATTAGACAAGAAATAAGACAAGCGGAAAGGCTATAGTCGAGTTTCCGACTACAGGATACCCGTTGCTTGTCTATTGCAAGCATTTATAATAGGAAACACAAGTTGTTGCATACTTTTAGGCTTTACCTGTCCAATCTTGTTCAAAACTGTGACTGTGGTACTTCATCGGGCATAATAATAATTGTAAACGCATTACGCGAGCAACAACTAAATATATGTTGTTAAAAATTACTTTCAGATCATAATTGTTGTGTATTTATTAATATACAATTTTGTGTAAAGAATATCATATCAAAGACAAGCTCGTCAGACTCTTCGCAGGAAACTAGAAGCGAAAAGAAAACCAACTGTACAGACAGCAAGTTTAATTTGTTTATTAAATATAAACGAGTTTTGTGTGTCTTCCACGTTGACTCTTCAAGTCTTGTCTGCAGCTAAAGTTAGTTGCCCTGGGAGTCCTATCATTGCGATGAGGGAGAAGACAAGTTATACTGACAGTGAGCAACAGAGAGGACACTTTTAAACTAGATTAACTTTGTCTGGCATCCTGGGAGGCCATAATGCTCATATGTATGTGCTTTTGACCTGATCCCCATGTCTGGGGCTTGATGTCTATTTGGGTTAAGCATTTAAACCATTTCGGAGGTTACTCATAAACAGCTACTTGTGTGTGTGTGTGTGTGTGTGTGTGTGATAAGAGAGACACAAGTTTGCACAGGACCAGGCCAGGCATTTTTAAATTAGTCGTAATAAATAATTAAGCATACGACATGTGTTCACGTATGCAAATATAGTATGTGTGTGGCTTTTCAGCAAATCCTCAGAGTGCAAACAGAAAACAACTTGCAGTTGATATTTTTCTCCTTTTTTGTTTGTGTTGGAATTGACAAAGTTTTGCGCCTCAGTAAATAATTGGGACTGCTAAACGAGCAGTTGTTGTTGTTGTTTTTGTTGGCAAACAAAACTTTGTAATTTTACGTATGTCAGCAGAAAATTAAGTATAAACATATTAAAGAAATTTGAAAAAAACTGTCAACGTCATGTCAAAGAAAAACGCTAAAGAATGCAAGAGTGTAGATAACTTGCCAATTAAATATATAACCATAAGTGCAGGAATAATTGCAAAACAAGATCCTTTTCATTATTTACTAAGCACTAAATAAACTTTAGAGAACTCTGGGTATTTCAGAACGTGCAGCTAATTCATCAAAATTTTTAATTAACTTACTAAAAACGTAAGCAAAGAGGAGGAAATGCAAAGAAGAAATGATGGAAAGTAACAGAAACAGGGGGATAGAAAAGTAATGATAAGCCAAGGGACAATACAGCTTCTGTTCTGTTCTGTTGTTCTGGTCTCAACCGGCAAAGTCACGTAGTGAAAACAAAAACAACTCCAACAATGAGGCAATAAGTGAGATGCAAACATCAGCAGCAGGAAGCCAGAAGGAAGCACAATAACCATATTGAATGCCCGGCACAGGATACTAGGACACAAAGGCATAAGTACACAGCATACAGGACATTGGCCAGAAAGCCAAAAGGACTGACAGCTGGCCCAGGAGACAAAGTGCAACTAGTTAAATGGCATTCCTGTTCCTGTTGCTGTTCTGCCATTCGAAATGGCAATGTTCCAAAAAAAAAAAAAAAAAATACACCACATCGATGAAACAACTTCCCTTAACAGAGAAATATGTAATAGAGCTGGCGAATTGAGTTGAAACACATTTCATGGCACATCTTTGTGTTACATAATGCATAACAAAATCGAAATACCCTTCAGTAATGTTGACCATCAGAGATAAACCTCAATCACGGCCAAATAGACAAATTGTCTGAAATGAAGAGAGCGCATTTCAATGCAAGTTCACAATCAAAAGAACAAGAACAAAGGCAACTTGTGCATCGAATAAATTAGCTACTAACTTGATTTGCTTGAATTTCGATTACAATAGTTTTCTGAACTGAGTAAGAAATTGATTTGTTTATGTAAAAGAGAGAGTAAGTAAATAGCTGCTGATAAAACAGAATGAGAATTGCCTAACTTTCAATTTGAAATCATTTTTAAAATCGTAGTGAGATTATTTAGAGATACTTTTAACAACGCGTTAAATTTAAATGAATATAACATCTAAACAAAGTTTGAATATTTATGAATGTACTCATATAGCAATTATTATCTATCAAAAGAGTAATAATATTATTTGCAATCTAGTCATCATATTGTTAACATACTTTTGTGCATAAATTCCCTTGTTATTTTATGTATGGTATTTCAAATTAAATTCTAGTTAATTTGTTTTCATTTTATTTTACGCTCTAAGCATTTATTTATACACAAAAGCACACAAAAATTTGCATATGCTCGTTTTATTAATTAATTACCACTATTAAATTATGAGCATATTTTTTTTAAAAGCTTTTTTTCTGACCATTTTACGCGCAATTTCAGAGAATAACTTTATTCATTTTATTTTTTTTTTTTTGGTTAGAAACATTTATGCATGCAAATGAGTGTTGTGTGTGTGTTTGTCTGTGTGTGTTTTTGATATCGTCATAATTCGTTTTACAGTTTATTTCATGTTTTGGCGTATGTTTTTTTTTTGCATTCCCAAGTTCTCGATTTAAATTTATGCCGTCCCAAAGTGAACACTATGTTTAACGTTTTTTATGTGCTCGTTTTTCATTTTCCTTCTTTTTATTCTTGTGTTGCATTTATTTCATTTTTTATGCGCTAGTTTTTAATGTCCCAACGCAGCGTTCACTTTGCATAACTAATTAAAGTCAGTCGACGCTTTTCATGCGCCATTTCTCAGCTTTACTCGGTTTTCCCCTTTCGGACCAGACGGCAATAAAAAGGAAAAACGAAAAATTATTATGACACGCAAAAGGCGTTTCTCTAGTATCCCTGGCTCAGACACAGCATCGCCGTTTCTCTACTATCCGATGTCTACTTTAAGTTGGAAGAAGGGAATTTACTGTGAATTAAAAATGCAGCGACAGCTGCCAGCCTTTTAAGGTTTCTATTAAATGAGCTACAGAAATGTTAGAAACTGAGCAAATGCAATCTCAGAGTACAAAGACTAAAGAAAACTGCTCAAATCATAATTAAACTATAAATAGTAAATGAGGTAAAACTATAAATCAGGCAGGATAATACAATTAAAACTCAATGTGGTTTTTTGGGAATGGAATTGCTGGGATAGAAACATCTGATTAATTAATGAGAGTTTATTCTATGGGTGTCAGTTCTTGTGACATTTAAGTAATATTATTTTGAATAGACTTAAATGATGGAATAAATTTTGCTTAAGAATCCATCTAGAGTAGAAAAATATTACCCCAAGCTAAAGAATAGTTTTAGAAGTAGAAGAAAAAGTTACAGTATAAATTTAATTTTGTCACGAATTTCTGAGAAACTTAATTAGTTTTTCAATCTGAAAGAAAAAAAAAAACAGTAATAGTCATAGATATTCTACAATTATTCTATTTAGTACACCTTTTTTTGGTGTTCTTTTTTTGTATTTTGTCCTAATAAATCAAACTTCACCTCTAACTCCAACAGCAAATAGTTAAGTACAATCAATTCCTCTACAACTCATGAGTTTTATTGCCTTAAGCTATCAATAGATATGAGCGTTAAAAATTCAACATCCTTGCAACTTTTTCTCGCACCCAATTGGCCAATGACCTCAGTTGACCCCAAAGGAGCAGCAACAACAACAACAGCAGCAGCAGCAACTTTTCACAAATTATCAACGCAGTAAATGAAACTTTGTGTTTGTGGAGAATGGCACAAAAATTACACACACAGCAGCGGAAAGTTTTTTAGACCGAGTTGAAGTTTTTAAAGTGATGTCGACAACGGTGTGACTGCATTGGCATTACCTTTGGCAACACACACACACACACACACACACACATGTGTTTGTAATTATGTAATACAAATAGGTAATGGAAGTTTCACAAACTTTATCAAGAGAGAGAGAGAGAGAAGTAAAGTGGTTAAAGCCACGTGCTTGTGGCCAAGTTAGCGCACAATTAAAAAGACAAATAGCCTGGCCAACTGGTCAATGCACTCGAGGGCATAAAACACAACCAAACAAGAGCAAGGATAGCAGACACACACACACACACTCACATTTGCGGTAACATTTTAGTTGAGTAATTAAATTTATTAAAATAAATTGCCAATTTGCGATCGGGGCTTGGCCATTAACTTTTAATGAAACGAGTGCAACAAAGTTCATTAAAAAAGTTCCAACAAAAAGATTGTGCAGAAACAAAATAATAAAAACAAAAACTGACCATGCTAAAAAAAATGCAACTTTTAATGTGCCACAAAATACAAATACAATTATAATGTGCATGGGTGACTGTGTTTTTTCTACCCCCTTTTATATTGCTGTATTTTTTTAATGTTGCTGTATTTAATGGCGTTGAAGCAAAAGCGTAAAAGCGTCAACCTTGTTGCCACTTTACAAGAAAAATATTATTGTGTCGTTGTGTCGTTGCTGTTGGCAACGCGAAGCGAAGCGAGTTCTGTGTCAAGAGTGGGAAGGTGTGAAGAACTGGGACTGAAGAATGCATTACTTAAAAAATAAAGTGGAACTTGCAGCGCTTTCTAAAAGTGCATGGATGGAACGTAAAAAAAATAAAAAAAACTTTAAATATGTGTATGGATAAAAGGTGTCAAGTAAACCTAAACAAAAATGTATAGTTTCATACACGTAACTCGATAGATTCATAAGTAAGATTTACTGAATTTGAGCTGATTTAGAACAAGATTTTTGTCTGTAGATTCAACGAATCAATTGAATATGACAGAAAAAAGATGACAGATACAGATACATATGAATGTGCATTTTTAGGACAAAATATAAAACTACCTGTATCAAAATTTTGAATACACAGATCTAATGGTATTTTAGGGGCTTTCCCAATCATCGAATCAAATGTTGGATAATAAGTACAATAAAGCGATAAGCAAATGAAAATCAAACAATCACAAAAACATGAATTAAATATGATCTCAGATGAGATAAAGATAATTGAAAGAAAATACATAAACTATTCGAAGCTAATTTACTTGTTAATGTAACATAATAAACTAAATTAAATTTACATACATTGAATTGTAAAAGTTTCTCTATAGAATGCTTTTAAACCGATTTCATGGCGAATAAAAAACAGACTAAAATTGAGCAGCTTCAAAAAGTCGTCGGGGCGTATTATGATGTCAAAACAAACGAAGAAAATATTGAAAATATTTCAAAAACATTGAGGCAAAGGCAAAAGTTTTAAGGCCATAAAAAAGATGCCAGAAAGTAAGCAGCATGAAAATTGCCAAGACAATCTATTGAAAAAAATAAACAAGAAAGAAGAACAGAAGAAAAAAAAAAACACCAGCGAGACGTACATTAATAAAGTTGGCAACTTGCAGTTAACTTTACCCGTGAGTGTGCTTAAACATTATAAACAGCTACAGGGAAAGACAACAAGAGCAGCAACAATAAATGGGCAAACAAACGACTAAATTATGTTGGTTGACGGGCGCCTAAAAGTATGCAACACGCACCGAAGCCATAAACAATATTAAAACCACAGCCGCAAACAGAGTCTGTGTCGCCTGTGGGAGATGGAAGACGGAGGGGAATACAAAAACTTCTGCCAGCCAGCAAATGGCAAACTGATTTAAAATTAAGCGAAATGATTTTACCTAACGCAGAAAACATACACACAAATGAGTGTCATCAATCACGCGAGAACGCGAAAAAAAAAATTATGTGCGAATGAGAAGCAGGAGAATGAAGATTGCAGACTCTAGATAAACGTGGCTTACAAAAAGGATAAGTACGTAACTTAATATTGCAAAAGGGAAGTTGCCACTTCGGTTGCGGCTGCTCAGCGGAAACTCAGCTGATTTCCCTGATATTAAGTAGCCGCCGTGTTAGCCTTGAGTATCAGCTGCTGTGTAAAACTTTTATAATAATTTTATTGCCTCAAGCTCATTTAAAATTATGTTAATAAATTCAATATATATAGTAATATATCCATTGTCTTTGGCTTTGATTTAAAGTGCTGTACTTTTTAAGTAAATTTCTCTGTCTCTCTCTCTCTCTTTTTGATTTTCTCCCGCTTTCTTCTACTCCTCAAGATCTCTAAGCGATAAAGTTGTTGGCGTAAGTGGCGCACTTCAAGTTTTGCGGGTTTGGCGCAAAACACACAAATTCCAAAGTTCGTCTCGCACTTTGTCAACACACACAGATACACACAAACACACACACAAATAAACTTATACAATTGCGGCTTCGAGTGGTTATTTATGTCGCAATTGTCTGTCTCTTTACTCTTTATTCGCAGCTAATAAGTGTTGTCTCTTGTTGTTGTTGCCTTTGTTGTTGTCTAAGTTGTTGTTGTTGTTGTTGTTGTTACTGCTGTGGCTCCTGATAACTTCCTGCGCCTGCCAACTAGGAAGTTGTTGCCTCGTTTAGTTTATTTATTTGAAAATGATTTTGCCTGGCCAACTGCAGGTACTTGAAATTAAATTATTTACATTTTGACTGTCATCAAAAATGGCAAAAAACACTCGACAACAGATGCGGATCAACAACATCAGATACCCTTCCTCTCCTTTTAATACGTCTCCCTTCCCTCTTCATGCCATGTCACACAAAACTTTGCTCATTTGCATTGTTTGCGGTGTTCATGTGTTTTTTGTTGACACTTCCGTAAGCAATAAATTCTTGCCTTTCTTTTTCAGGTATTTATTACAAAAGGAGCATATAAGTAAGCGTGTATGTGTGTGTGTGTGTGTGTGTGTGTGTTCAGGTGTGCCACGTGCTTAAATCTATTTATAAACATGTATTTTCCAGCATTAGATTCTTACTCGAGCTGAGCTGTAATTTAACTTACTGAGTTGCAAGTTGTATCATTGAAAACTGAGCTGTAGATACTTTCAGAAAAGTAAGTTTATACTGGCTGGGAATGTTGGACTAAGAGATACCCTGGAGCATATATATCAGATATACGAAAACTGAGTTTAGCTAAGTTAGTTATTTATCCGAATTTGAGCAAATTTGGTCAGAATGTAACAGGCTCTCCCAAATATACAATCTGTGAGTTTGGTTGGGTTATTTTAATTAGCAAAAATGTTTTTTATGCTTGGCAATATATATATATTTTTGATACACATTAAAAATAAAATAAAAACTAATTAATATAAATTCTTTATCTACAGGGTATACTTGCAGTTTGTCCCTCGGGCTACTTTTCAGTACTTTAATAAAGTTGTCCCATAATTCAATGACAAGTGATTGGGCTCATAAATACACTGCCTATGACATTAAATCACACATGAAGCAGATTAAACAGCGCTCAGATAAGTAATGATGGCGTCTGGGAATACAACAACCGAGTCCCAGCCGAGGAGAAGGAAAAGAAGAACAAAGAGGAGAAAGAAGAGGAGAAGGAAGAGGATCTAAGGGTACTGAATATGTCAAATCTTACAACTCTTGAAATAGCACAGACAATTGGACTAATGTGCACAAGGAGAAGCATGCGAGTTTGGCTGTTTTCCCAAAAAGGAGACAAATTACGCAAAAGAAAAGCTGCAAGACACAACACACACTCGAAAAGTATCTCAAAGATACATGTTAACAGCGACAATAACAAGTTATGAGACAATGTGACAGACAGAAAGACAAAGGAAAATAGCGCATAACAATAAAATGCAAAAAGCAACTTGGCAAATTTATATCCCAAAACTATGGCCAAAATAGAATAAAGGCAAGAGAATTGAAGGAAAGGGAGATGAGGAGGAAACACATGTTGGCATGTTGATTGTCACGTGTATTTTCTCTGTTTCTTCTGCTTTCTCTGTACTTTTTTTGGGGGCACAGCTTATCCACATTTGACAGGCAGGAGACACTGAGCGCTAAAAGTATTTGGCAAGTGGATTTCTTGACTTGCCATTTACGACACCGTCACCGTCACCATTAAGCGCAACCTCGACACGTTCCCCGAGTTCACTTAAAGGCGTAAGTCTTTTTGGAGGCTTGGCAAAAGTTTTAGCCTTAGTTGCTTAGACAAGTATGAAAACGAGTATGTATAGAGAAAGAGAGAGAGAGAGAGTGAGTGAGGGAGACTCGCACATACAACTACACTTACTTATAAGGCACTTACTTAAACCATAGAACATTAAATGTGTGTGTGTAAATCTTTGACTTCATGTTCGCTAGCTTAACTTTGATTTCTCTGTGTAACTTTCTCACTTAAACTGTCGTCGCTTCGCAAAGTTGAAGCCATCACAACACTTAACTCTCAACAGAAAGTGCATAAATTCTGGGGCTTTAGGCATATACTTTTTCTTTATCTTTAATGATTATGTGGGCAAATTCCTTTTTAAATATTTAGCAAAAATTCTTTTGACAGTCGGTAACATAAAACCTTTTATAGGATTTTGTGTGCCCTCTTAAGAGCTTAGTATTCGTTGTCCTTTTTGGTTATTGATTTTTTGACCCCCACACAACAAATAAATGTCGAAAGAAATAAAAGTGCAGCACAAAACTACAAAACCACAACAAAACTTGCGCTCTTCATGATCAAAACTGAGCATAAAATTTATAATGTTCAACATTCGAGTTGAGGTTTTAGTTTTAGTTTTTATTCAGTGGGGATCTATTTCTATTGTTGTTTCACAAGCAATTCAAGTTTGTCATGTAGTGAGATAATGTTATTTGTGCCCAACTACAACAAGAAACTCAAAGAAACCCTTTTGGCCACAGACAGACCTACAATAAACGCACAAACAAGTATAAGATAGCATGATGAGATGGCGAAGAGAAACGCCGTGACATTTGGAAAATTCTTTAAATATTAAAATCTTGATTAAGCTAAATGCGCATTTGGGGCCCAATGCCAAACTTAAGTACATACATTTTGCATTTGCTGTGCACATAAACTGATTCCATTGCCATGTGGCCCACAAAAAGGGCCAACAAATCTCTGTTTGTGTCGTGCCGTTGGCTTGAAAAGTGAGGGTTAAGTTGGGTGCTTCTTAAACTTTCGACCGCAAAACATTTTGTCCTTTTTTTGTGCGGCCAAAAACAAATTTGAAGCACGATTTGAGCTGCTGTCAACAAAGTTGTCTTTTGTTTTATGCTGTACGTCTCGAATATTTTGTTTACGCGCCTCGTTTTGACCAGGTTAACTGGACTTTCCTTTCGATTTTGCGCTTAGCTAATTGGTAAATCTGACACCTATAGCAAAGAGTTTTTGCTGCTTTAATTAGCCGCTTACAATTAGGGTCTAATTGAGCCCACATTCGTCAAACCCAAGCCCTAAACAAGGGTTGACCCACCCTTAAAGGGGCAATTCACATCTTTTCTAAGAATTTCTTTTCATTTTCCATTTTTCGGTCTTTTGTTTCGTTGGCGCATATTGAATTTTTATACCCTTTACTTAAAAAATATATACAAGGAGATATTGTAGTCGCACAGTTTTTAGAATACTATTATTATTATATCTATTATTATTAGCTATCATTCTACTAAATCGCAACAAGATCGGCCAAACAGAACGGTAGTAATTGCTGATTTAAGTTTCAAGCAATGTAAGTTCCTAAAAGTATGCAATAAAAATATTTTAAGTTTTTTTAAATAATTAACTGGTATCCTATAGTCGGGCACTTGCTTGTTTTTTTTTGCTTCCGAAGCCTACTTAAGTTGTCATTTTGATTGCTTTTGAAGCTTTCTGAAGCCTACGCTAATTTTTCTTTTTTTCGGTTTTACCCCCGTCTTTGATATATTTGTGTCCTCCATCTATCATTTTGTCAGGCTGTCGCGGCGCGGCTAACACAATTTTCATTCAGTTTTCCTTTTACTTTTTACGCTTTTTTCGCTGTCTCGCATATTGAGAAACAGATTTGCATGTGACATTTCAATGACTGAGGAAAAATGAAAATAGGAATAAGAATACGAATCTAAATCACTGACAGAGAGCTAACAAATTGGGCACGAGCTGTCCCCTCGGAATACAATTTTTTGTGTAAGCATTGAATTATTAAGTGACAGCGAAAGACTACAAAAGTGCGACGTTCCACTGTCTAATTTAATTTTACTTTAGCCAATTGACAGTCAGTCACAAAATTGTGCGCAATCATTGCAATATGCTTAGAATCTCCGTATTATTTGGAGTGGGCGATGAAAATGTTATTAAATCCGATTTAAAATTAATTATTAAATGTCATAAAAGAGCAGACTTACATTTTAAATGTGAAATCAATAAATACAGTAGGCAGAAAGGTCTTAAATAAAATAATTTAATATTAAAAAACAGTGTCTGGTCATCAATAAAAGATAGAGTGAGAAATTTTTTATCCTATTTTGATTGCATTTAAAAAAATAGGGAAATGTTCAACATGATAATCCGGCATCATTAAATTCACAACATTATATTCAATTAACTTTTTAATAAAATTTTAATATGAATACTATTACTTGTACGATAACAGATGTAGCAATATTATTACATGTATTTATCAAGTTTATTAAAATACCTGATATTGCCATTTAAAATAAACATCAATGTTGGTTATTGATCTTACCTGTAAAGAGAAAAACAGATATAAGAGATTAAATATAGATTAATTATAGAAAGTGTAAAGGGAATCTCTCCTCAAATTCGATTAAATAATAAAGCAGGAGCTGATGTTGAAAAACTCGCTGTGTGTTTCGTGGACAGCCTTGACATGGCAAAGGAAAGGGAAAAGGAAAAAAGGAAATCACCAACTGGCAAACACCATATGCCATATACTCGTATGTATTTTTGTAGGTCAGCTTTTCTTGTTCTCGCTATTTTTCTAGAATTCATTTCCTCGCATTTCCTGAACCAAGTCGGTTTGAAATCAACGTTATGGTTTCTGGCTGAGGTACAGCTCAGATATTTTTATATCAAAGAATATGTTGCGCCTAGCTTGAGGCGTTGGCCCAACAATAAACAAAGAAGCCTCTTGCCTCTTGCGGCGTAGCAGGCGCGACAAACAAAAAAAAACCCAACAAAAGTGATGTCAGAAATGAGCAAAGCAGTAAATGAGATTTTTAGGTCAACAAAGTCCAACTCGGGGAAGCACGCGTTGAGGCCACGCGGTTTGTGTGTCACTTGATGCCCGAGTTCGCTTTTAAATACCCCTTAACTAGCAGAGAAGAAGAGTATATTGTGTTCATAACATAGACAATAATATAGTTAATACAGCAACTTAATTTGACTTACAGACTGCTCTGAGCCCTGCACAGATCAACTTTATTTCAACAATTTAAAGTGTTTTTCATAGCAGAAACTTCACCAAATTTCCATTTCTTGATGGTTACCCGTACTTTGAATAATTTTCAAAAATCCCATTTAGTTCGATCAACATAAGTTAAATATGACACTGGTTATGGCTGTTTTAAGCTACCTAGCAATGCGAGCGCCATAAGGTATGCAATATTTTTTTTTCAGTTGAAGTTTAAGACTCACAGATGCAATTAATTGAGCAATGGGTATCTTATAGTCCAGAGCTGTCTTACAAGTTTCACTTCTTTTCATTTACTCTCTTCTACACTTTTTCCTTTGTTGTTGTAGAGCTTTTTCTTCTGCCTGAACGCTTTGATGCTGTGCTGTGCTGGCCACGTGTGTTCATTTGAGGCTCTTTTCTTGTTTTTTTTTAACTGCTGTAACCAACTGACGCTTTATAGGCTAAATAAATACCGCACGAAGAGAGGGCGAGAGGATTGGCTCAAGGGAGCAGTGGGTTATGACCTGACTTGACACTTTTGTGCAATGCTTTTTGCCTGCCTGGCGGCATGTTGCCTGGCTCTTTATACAGGTAGCAAGCTCTCTCACTCTCTCTCTCTCTCTCGTTCTTTTTCTCTCTGGATGTTGTTTAACTTCAATGCGGGCGAAAGTGCATTGCATACTTATAGGCACTTATGCGTCACATTACGCAGCTGACCTCAATTTCAAACTGTTAATAGTATTTCCAAACCGAGAGTGAGAGAAAGCTAGAAAAGCATGCCATAGATTTTAGACATCCAAAGTTGGATAATTCTCAACTATTTATAAACAACATGTTGACCCAAATTGAGGCGCCTAAAAGTGCGCTGCAGCAAATGTTTTCATTCAATTTCGCAACTTGTCGAGTTCATTATATTTTCACATCATTACCAAGTCAGCTGCCAGCAGGGCAAACGATTTAACTGCCAGACGTTGCCAGACATTGCCAGACAGTGTCAGACAGACAGGCCAAATCCAACAACGTTGCACGTTTTGCTATAACTATGCTAATTTTAACTCGTTTCGAAAATAACAAACTCACATCTTGCCAAAGCACAGGAATAGAAAGCGAGACAGCAAGTAGGAGCGAAAGAGGCAGACAGACAGAAGGAAAGAGAAGGAAAGGATGGTGAAAGGAAGAGAGAACGCTGACGAGAGCTATAAGCGTTGGCAGCCACAGACAGACGAGTAAGCCAGGAGCAGGACACAGACAACATGACAACCAGACAAAGAGGCAGACACACATACACTACTGGTCAAAATAATAGGTACACGCTTATGAGCTTTCTTTCACGACTTCTTCTTTCGTAGAATACCTTCTAACTTTCAGTACATGATAAAGATATTAAAAATAAGCATTTTTTAATTCCATTATATAGTTTGTAAAGGTAACAGAAAGCCAGTTAAATAAAATTACTAATTTTTACCAAAAATATATATTGTTTATTTATTTATTGAATGTCAACTTAATGCAGTTAACCAAATGTATTTAAAAAGGTGCCACCCACTTGATCTCCAAACTAGGATATTTTTGTAAATAGATAACTGTATATATACACTATATATAATTTAATATTTAATGTAATTTTTAGTTTTAAGTTCCCATTTAACGTCCATGTGACCTAAACTGTTGGTTTTCACAAATTTAAAACTTGATTAATTTTTTAAAACTAAAAAACAAAAAAAAAAAAAAAAAAAATTAAAATAAAATTAAGTAATATGATACGTTATTAATTTAACAGGAATTATATATACCTTTAAATTAAACTGGAAGAGTAAAATATTATATTAAAATTTAAGAACCTGCTTATATAAAAAAAAAATTATTTAATTAACAAATCAAATTAACAAAGCAAAAACAATCGAGCTATTTCACAGCACATAAACACGATACCTTTGTACTTATTATTTTGACCAGTAGTGTATATATCTAGATACATATATGATAGATGCTGCTCTGTGCAAATTTCCCATGTTGCAGGTTGCTGTCGAATATGACGATGATGATTTTTACTACCATATTTTCTGTTTTCTCTTGTTTTTTTAATTCGTTTTGCTTTCATTTATTCCTTTTACGTTTTGGGTGCAAAACTCGCTCGCATAACGTTGCGTATGTGTAATACTGCAACAGACTACAAACTGTGTGTGTGTGGCATCAAACTCGTACTCGTAATGAATGCAATCCGAGAAGAGCAGCCAGTTGCCTGACTGTTGGCTAACAAGCTGCATTTGAAGTTGGTTGCAGTCATTAATGCTCACAATTATGACTGCCAACTATGTGCAGTGAGTAATCAAAAATGTCTGTGTGCATATTTCGAATTCAACTCAGCTTACCATAAAGGGAATTCTTGAAATACATTTTCAAATACTATAGCATACTTTTCAGCGTCAGCATATGTTGCCCTCAATTTTCAATAAATTTCCAGACTATTTAATTGATTTTATTGCTCTTATTTTATGTGAGCCATAAACTTTATTTTATAGCAATAAAAAAATAATTATCCATGAACTATGAATTATGATTAACCCCAAAAAAAAGGAGAGAAGAGAAAGCAAGAAAGCGAGTAGATTAAAGGTCATAAATAATTGGAGCTAATTTCAGCAGCTGCAGACCCAGAAGCCCAAACACACACACATACACACTCTCGCTCGCACACACACACGCATAACTAATAATGGCAATGACACACTGACTACTTCGCAAAGTGTCTTCTCCTCACACAAACACAAACACACAGACAGACCCCAACACATGACACTTAATCGCATAAAAGTAATAAACTCTGCAAAAAGTGGTCGCATGACTGACGAACTGACAAAAAGACTGACAGACTGTGTGTGTGTGTATTTTGTGTGTAAAGCCGGTTGTAAAGCTGGCACAAAGAAGTTGCTTTCATCTCATATTAGGATCCGCTTAAATTGCGCTATCCAGAGACATAATCCAAGCGTAAATATGTGAAACGGAAACCAAAAGACCAAAGAATCAGAAACCCTCGCCCGCATGAACATTGTCAACGTTGCAAGAGATTTAAATAGATTTGGAAAATATAGTTAATCGACAGAAAAGAAAAAATCCCTAAAAAACTATGTAAGGGTTGAGTTTGTGAAAACAAAAGGAGTAGCCATAAAAAGTAAGTAAAACTATTAAATCCTTATACTATATAGAGATTATCTCAAGATTCGTACAGTTTTGTAGTCCTTTGTTTTCTAAAGCAGAGATTAAATTAATGTATATTTGATTTAATTGAATTTACATTTAAGTTTTTTTATGAGCTACGGAAATGAGATACAAAAATAAGATATAAAATAATTATAATTTATATAAGAACGTATTAATCCAACTAATTTATAAAATAAAGATCATAATTTCAGACTCTTAATTTTTAAATATCTTTTCAGTTTAACTAAAAAATTTTGCTTTAATATTTAAATAACTTAATTTTTACATTAGTTTTTACATTAATTTTGTACTTAGTTGACATTAAATAAATGAATGAATCATTTAAATACTAAAATATTTGTTTTGTGATTTTCTCAAATTTAAAATTTGCTTTATACAATTAAATTCTTTTTACCATTAAATTAATGTTATATAGTACATTTATTGGGGTCAATTTTTGGGACTTTAAATAATTGTTCTTAAATTTAAATTTCTGACATTTCAGGTTCAGGCTTTCAGCATTTCGTATGATTGTTTTCAAGTGTGCTTGTCATTGAAATTTGTAGAGATTTTTATTTTTTATTTTAGGACTGTTAATGGCAATTTCCAAATATTTTTATTAAAGTTTAAAATTCCATTCTCCACAAATGAACGATAAACCCTGCTTTGAATTTAAAATGGCTTCGGACACAAAAAAATAGTAACAAAAAGAATATGATACAACATTTTTGGCCGAAAACATTATCGGTATGGCAACAGCAGGGGGTAAAAACCAACTAACAGTTTATTAGTATGCCGTACATACAATGCATACACACACACACATGCATACATATATGCCATACAACGTTGTCGACACTGTTACTCGTAACATTTTGTGGCTACTCGAGAACTCGTGCTTCTCCTCATGCTGCTCCTGCATCCTGCCAATGTCCTTGTTGTTGTTGCTGTTGTTGTTGCTCGTGTTCGTGTCGCTGTGATGTGGTCATGTCATTGCCTCAGCATGCTGATAAAAATTTTCAACAAACTTTTGAGCTAACGACATCGCCAACATGAGAGTGGTATGTGTATGTGAGTGTGTGTATAGTGTGTGTGTGCGTGTGTGTTTAACGAGTTTTTTTCCTCAGCTTGCCACACGCTTTTCCGCCAATTTCGAGAGACTGCCACGCGGTGGCCATTTTGAAAAATGTCCAAACACTATTAGCTTTTTTTCCCCCCCACCAACCGAGGGGTGAACAAAGGGGTTAAAGGGGCGTGCTGTTGGCTGGCTAGAGACCAGCAGCAGATACAATGGCTAAAATATTAGTTGCTACATGTTTCGTGTCATGCAGCTTTATTGTTGTTGTTGCAGTTGCTGTTGCAGTTGCAGCTGTGGCATCACAAATATTCATATATTTATTTCACACGGCATGGCAGCTCTTTTCGAGCTGATAACTCCGCTCCAGATGCAAAAAAAATGTAATACAAATATTTAATATGAATTTATGATGTTCCATTAGTTCGATGGACAGACAAATAACAGATAACTGACATTTGGTCAGCAATCATACACGAAAAGAGATCAAGATGTATGTGTATTTTGTGACAGTTTCCCTTATATTCTTTGCTTGTCAGTTGATGGATATTGAAATTTATGAGAATAAGCTGTTATCTACTTGATAATATATTCCTCAGATATAATGCAAATAATTTGTAGGGTGTCTGATTGTGAATAATATTTAGTAAATAAAAAATCAAAAAAATAAATAAAATTATAGATAAATAATGGTTATAATTGTAGTAGCAGCTGTATTATTAAGACGAATGAAGAAATAATGCAAGAGCTACTATTAAATATTAAAATATTAATTTAGAGATATGCTCAAATTAAAAACTTTTTGAATTGAATAAAATACATTTTTAAATTAAGAAATTAAAAGGCATTTATGATATCCATTCTAAGTTTACTTTAAAATCTAGCAAAAATTTCTGCTTCGAATTAAATTACAAATTTAATTAATATTCCAGCTCAAACAATTGACCTTCCAGCAGTTCGCGTTTAAGAAGCTCCACTGTAAGTTAAATATGATCGATATATGGTTCGCATAGTTTATTGTTAGCTCTTCGCTTGCTTTTACAACTCATAAAATGGCATTTATCGTATGAACTCCCAAGTGCAATTCATTTCGATTTACAGTGCCATTGTCATTCCTCTTCAAATTGTATTCCCAAATCAATTCTAATTCATAGCGCTTGCCCAAGACTAGAGCGAGAGAGCAACAGAGAGAGAGAGAGAGGCGGAGAGTGAGAGAGAACTGGTAGTAAATGCCCGTTTTTCAATTTTCCACACAATCGAGCGCAACAGAGAACAACACATGGAACTATGTGCCCAACTATTTCGAGTGTCGCAAATATCGAGCATGCCAAAAACACACACACACACAGATACAGAAACAAATGTGTGTCTGTGTGTGTGTGTGTGTGAGGAAAAAGCTGACTTATTCAGCGCCATAAATAAGCTGACTTTTCAACACATTAAACATAATAAATCCGAGCCGTAACAAAGACAACGAATAAACAACTTGACGCGTCTGTCAAACAGGGCGTTGAGTAATGTCAACATTGACACAACAACAACAACAACAACAACAATACTAACAATGACAGACAAAAAAAAGAGATGAGACTACTGTAATGACATTTGACATCTGAACTCGCTGAGAAGTAATCCAAAATCCACACAATATCCAATTGAGTGTGACCGTATTGTTGAAGCTTGGAGGCAAAAGCCGCAACTCATTTGCTAGCATTAGAGAGTTTGCAATTACTCTCTCTCTATCCCTTTCTCTCTTTCTCCCTCTAACCCTATGTCTATCTCCTGCTCTGTATAAATGTATAACCATGACAACGAGTTAAACTGCAGCTTAGACTCGTCGTCGGCAACTCTTTTTCCTGTCCAACACTCAGTCATCACACATCAGTTGGTTGCCAACTGTCGCCCTGCTTGCCACGCCCCCTTTGCCAGTGCCGCCTGCCTTTAATAAACACACTCGACCGGCTTTTGACTTTGATGTAGTGTGCTCGAGAAATGTCAAGTTGTCTCACTGTTTGTTTTGCACTCCAGAGCTCGACAAAAAAAAGCCAACTAATAATGCTAAAGTGTCAACAGGCTGAGCCTTAAACTCAGTCGACTTAGTGAAAGTTAAGCTAGTTTAGATAAAACGACTAAGTGAAATTGGCATTTAAATCGCTTAGACTTTCCTCTCTCATCGTGTCAAAGGGGGCAACCCAATTTCCTGTTCACACATTGAGAGAAGTTCTAAAAAAAGGTGAGTTTCTTTTTTTCCCTTATGCAAAATTCAATTTAGGGAAAATGTAATCGATGCTAAGATCTGCACAAAAACTACATGACACACAAAGCAAGGTACAAAAAAATAAAAGAAAAAATGCTTACATATCTGTCTGTGTGTGTGTGTAGTTGTTTAAGGGGGCGTATGGGCGTGGCACAGCACACATGCGTGTAACCTTATATCAACATAAAGTGCATCCAAAGAAACTTCAGTTGCATTGCCAGCAGGAAGAGTAGCAAAGGAAAACGATGGAATACCCTGTATTTAACAAATTATGTTGAAGGGGTATACTGATAGGTAACACTAAAGGTAGTAATATTATAGCTGATCACAAAGTAACCATAAGCTTGTATCATTATAATGTTTTACCGGTTCACGAACATACTTTAAACAAAAAAGATTTGATGCAGATTTCTTAAAATATTCGTATCATTTAATTTCCGTTTGAATAATAAAAAAATTTTGTTAACCCATTAAGTACCCATGGATTATTTCGAATTTTTGTAAAAGTGTTTTTTTTCCACGTTATTCCTCGATTTTTAACAAAAAATTTTATGATGCAAAAAAATTCTTCAAACAATTCTAAAAGTATCTGCAAAAAAAAAATTTCAAAAATATTTTTCCTAGTATTTTTTATAATTTTTTGAAAATTGCGAAAAAGGCACTTTTTGTGTGAAAAGTGGGAAAAAGGGGTTAAAATGGTCATTTTTAGGATTTTCAAAAAAAATAAAAAATACTAGGAAAAATATTTTTGAAATTTTTTTTTTGCAGATACTCTTAGAATTGTTTGAAGAGTTTTTTTGCATCATAACATTTTTTGTTAAAAATCGAGGAATTACGTGGAAAAAAAACACTTTTACAAAAATTCGAAATAATCCATGGGTACTTAATAGGTTAACAAAATTTTTTTATCATTCAAACGGAAATTAAATGATACGAATATTTTAAGAAATCTGCATCAAATCTTTTTTGTTTAAAGTATGTTTTTTTGAATAACTTCGTGAACCTATTCAGTTGAGCGGCAGTGTATGTAGCTCAACTAGTGTGATGTGGGAATATTGTGTTAATGATTTCAATCAGAATATCGCATTAGGAACACTGATGATAATTTTGAATATCAAAATTGTTTAGTTCTTAATTTAAATTTAAAGTTTAAATTATCGATAAAAAAAGTGGCTATATTTTTTTTTGAATAACGTATGACTTATTGTTATTCTAAAAAATTTTGTTAAATTTTTTATTTAATTTAATTACACTGAAAAGTTTGTATTTCACATTTTAAGATACGATATAAACACAAATATAATAAATCAAGGTGGGGAATTATAGATACATTTGTTCAGAACCAAAAAATATCACACAAAAAATATCACTTTCTGTAATATCTTATAGTTATTTTACGATTTATTTATTTACATTCATAAGAAACCTCAACTCTTGTTTAGTTAATTAATTCATTTTTCATTTATAATATATGTATAAGTATAAATATTTCTATAAATTGATTAGTTTATTTACATACATACATAACTAGCCTCAACTCTTGTTCAATTAATAAATTCTATTTTAATAAACATTTAAATATTTGCAGTCATTGTCAAAATATAATATAACAAGTTGTCGCATTAGTCGAGTGTGATCACGTAATTGGCATATGAAGCACATCATTAACTTCAATTGCGACTACACTTCAGGTTGCCATACAATATTTGCAATTGCAGCTGAATAATGGACAGTTTTACATATTTTGTAGCTGTTTTTTTTATTTGGCGTATACTTAATGGATGTCACGTATACGCAGACGAACCGCAAACGAGTTGCGGCTTGTTGCAGACTTTATGGTGGGATTGAGAGAGAGAGAGAGGAAAAGGCAGAGAATCTCATTCACTGATTGACTGACTGTACTGACGACTGTGAGAGATATTAAGTAATTGCATGCATATGTGAACTTTTATATTTATTTATTTTTATTTTTATTTATGTAAATATATGGCAAATTCAAAAAAAAGGTTGCACAGTTCCATTATGGGCTGTGTGGCATCTATCAATGCTCGAGTTGAGGATGCAGCTACACAGAAAAAAAAATCCGGGATATTTAGCCCGAATTCAATCCGAAACGATGTCAGAAGTGGGGTAATCTCGGATTTTCTTAAACCAAGTATGAAATACTTGATTTTTTCAATAACGAATTCAATCCTAAAATTCTTAAATTCAGGCTAAAAAAAAAAATATTAAATCTAATGTTTTTCGTTAAATTTAAACTTTATTTTTTTAATTTTTTTTAGATTTTTTTTTTTAATGTTTTTTTTTTACCCATTTTTTTTTTTAATATTTTTTTTTAAGATTTTTTTTTTAAGATTTTTTTATAACGTTTTTTAATTTTTTTTTAACAATTTTTTTTTTAAAGTTATTTTTTTTTAAATTTTTTTTTTAAACATTTTTTATTTTTTTTCTTTTTTTAATTGACGGGGGGATTCGAACCCAGTCTATTTTCAAACTGGAGTCGGCGACTCTAACCATTGAGCCACGGGACCGTTTAAAATGAGAGAGGCCGAGAGAGAATTTTCTCTCGCGCTCAACAAATGTGTATTTTCCCATTTTAATCCCGATACAGGCTTGATTATTCAGCTTAATCCTGAATACATACTTAAAAAATGCGGGCTTAAATCAAGTATTTTAGGCTTGATTTTAGAATGGCATTTTTTTTTCTGTGTACGTATACTGATTAATGAAGCTGCCATTCAAAAGCGCTAAAAGGGTTGTCTGCCACAATACCAAATTGAGCTGTTGAATACCCCCAAGAACCCATAGACCGAGCAAGAGATAGAGTGAGTAAGATATAGAGGAGAGAGAGTGAGAGAAGAGAAGTAGAGGAATGGCGTACAAATTGGGAAAAACGCCGAACGCATTTCGTTTACCGCCTGCTGCAATCTGTGAGATACTTTTTCATCTACTTTTGCACCCGGCATTTGCATAGCACTTTTGTTGCCATCCTCCGATGTTAACCCAGTTGCACAGTTGCACCTGTAAAAACGCCCTGCAGTTTTTTGCAGCTTGTTTGCTCTTCGCTGCCAAAGAAAATATGTCAAAAATCAGCAAAAAAAATAAGTAAAAAAGAAGGTAACAAAAAAAAGCGATTCTTTCGATCGCCTGCAGCTTGCGAATTTTCGTGCTACTTCCACATAAACACACACAGAGAACATACAAGCACACACACAATCATATCCATACAAACATCGACTTAGTCTGTTGCGTGTTGTGTACTTTTGTACTGCCGTTTTGTGAAGTTTGAGCAGCTCTGACGCCTTGTCAGACACCGAAACGCCTGCAAGTATGCAAACAACTTCGTCAGCTGTCGACTAAGATTTTTCTTATTTTTATTTTCAGTTTGACAAAAAAACATGAATTTGTTTGTGCCGATTGTTGTTGTTGTTGTTGTTAGTGTTGCATATTCTGCAATCTTTTCTTTGGGGCCAGAAGCAAACATACAGTGAACTACTTTGCTCGACATGGATCGAACTCGAATTGCTTTTCAAAATTGCAGCATGTTGAGAGATGAATTCAAGTTGAAGCTAACCACGTTTTCAGATTCAAATACAGATTCAGTTATCAAAAGATGTAAACGAAGCTGGTTAACTCCGGCTTTATAGTTTATCAATGTGTGTGCGAAGTTATTAAAATAAAGCTAAAATTTATTTTACATGTTGTGCGAAATTTTCATAAATAAAGTGACAATCTAAAGTAGGGAGAGTAAAAAAATATTCTAAAATTCGAAAAAGCATTAGCCAAAATTTAAATAAATAAGAGCAATAGCATTAGTAATAAAATCAACATGGATCTTTGAATAAACATGAGAATTACCATTCACTGTGTAAGTATTATTATTAACACTATCATTAATAGTTTTATTAGCATCAAAATAATCACTATCATTATTTTTCCCATTATTAACAATATCACAACCTTTATTTATGTATTGTATTTAAATATGCTTTAATTTTTTGTATTCACTTTCAATTCAATTCACAATTCAAAATTAAAATACACTAAGCACTGTCATTATCATTCATATTCCCATTATTATCAATCACTATCTTTATTATATTATTGATGTACTGAATTTAAATATATAAATATTTCAGAGTACTTATTTATATCCTTGTTATAAATTGTGTTAATACCATATGCTTTAACTTTATTTATTCACATTAAAGCTATCACAAAAAAAATTCAATTTGATTTAATTGCTGGGAAATAAAGTTTCACTGGGCGACCAACTGCAACCAGAGAGCAACCAAGTTGATTAAGCGAATTTGTAGCATACTTTTCAGCGCATGTCGTTGCCTCAATGGACGCTTCTCGTGTTCTCGTGCTTTCGCCTCTCGGCCTGTGAGTAATGAAGTGCTTTAAATATTAAAACCAATTTACGTGACAACATACGCGTGTTATGAAGCTTGTTACCCGCATTCTTGTTGTTATTAATTCTGTGGAAAACAGAAATAAAAAAAAGAAACGAAAGAAAAAACGGAAACAGCTGACGTATTTCCATGACTCGAGTCTTGTTTGGACCTTGGAGTTGAACCTGGGCCGGGTCCGGGTTCTGGTCCTGTTCGTATTCCCAGGCTCGTGTGACCAGTAAACTTTTGCAATTAATCAAGATAGGCCAACCAGCAGCAGCTGAACAACACAACTACAACGATGATGACAACGTCGCATTTGCATGAAGCACCAACAGCATATGGCAGACACTACCTGAAACAATCTCTCTTTCTTTTACTCTCTCTCTCCCTGTCTTTCTTTCTCTCTCTGTCTGCGTCTCTTTCTGTGTGGGCGACAAAGATTAATAATAATAACTACGACTAGCACAGCGGTTGGTCAGCAAGTGGCATAATCATGATTTATGACATGCAATTAATAAGCGACATGGCTGGACAAGCGGCAGCAGCCACAATTGAAAGCTGTTGAAAAGCGCCCAACTCTCCCTTTCCCTTCGTTTCCCCTCTCCTACTCCTCACCAATTTCCACATGCAACTGCCACAGCATCCACATCAAACTCCAACTACTTCTACCTATAGCAATTACATTTAAAGCACGCACTTTGCTTGGGCAATTTTTATTTGCTGTGGCGAGTTTTAATCATCGGATAAAAAAATATCATAAAATAAATACCGCAAAATTAAATATTTGAGGCACATTTTAATGCGACTTTATTATATAGTCGATTATGTGCATATATACATACATAAATGTCTGTAATTGATTAAATTGCATATTAAATGTTATTAAATTAAATCACACGAGTGCTTAAATGATAATTTTCAGCATTAAATTGATCACTCAGTAATAACTCGGAATTGTGTTGTGAAATTATTGAGCATTTTATTACCAGAGATCTAAGTGGAGGGCATAGTTAACAAAATCAGATATAAAATTTGTAAATTATAACTAAAAAACAAGTGGAAAAGGCTACAGTCGAGTTCCCAACTATACACAGAAAAAAAAGCCGTTCTAAAATCAAGCCGAAAATACTTAATTTAAGCCTGCATTTTGTAAGTACGTTTCCAGGATTAAGCTGAACAATCAAGCCTATATCGGGATTAAAATGGGAAAATAAGCCCAAATTACTTGATTCTCTCTCGGCCCCTCTCATTTCAACTGGTTCGGTGGCTCAGTGGTTAGAGTCGTCAACCTGTTTGAAAAAAACCTGGGTTCGATTCCCCCAGTCAATTACAGTCAAACATTCCCTTCATTAAAAATAAAGTGTTAAAAAAAAACAATAAATAAAAAATGTTTAAAAAAAAATATTAGTAAAAAAAATTAAAAAAAAAAAATTAAATAAATAAAATAAAAAAAAAAAATTAAATAAATAAAATAAAAAAAAAAATTAAAAAATTAAGAAATAAAAAAAAAATTGAAAAAAAAACTTTAAAAAAAAATTTTTTGCCTGAATTTAAGAATTTCAGGATTGAATTCGGGCTAAATATCCCAGATTTTTACTTATTTACTTACTTAAATAAATTTAAAAAATTTTTTATTGCATGCTTTTAGGCACAAACGTAGCTTGAAGCTTAAATCAGCCATTACTACCTTTCTGTCTGGCCAATCTTGTTGCGATTAAGTACGATGATAGTTTAAAATAATATATGTATATCGTTAATTAGCAAAAATGTTGATGCTGATCAATAATATATATATGTTAATTTATAGGCTCGAAGATGCTTCCCTTTCCCTGTTAAATACATTCCAATGAATACCATATACAATTTAACTTATTTTTTAAGTAACGAGTATAAAAACTACTCAAGCAATAAATGCATTTCAGTTTTTTCGCTTTTTTTTTTGTTAAAAATTTATAGTGCTTTATTAAGTGCTATTATTTAAAGTTGTAATAATTATAATAGTCAAGTGCACAATCGAATCAATCTGACAATTTACCAAGTATATTCTAGTCGAGTAGACTCATAGAAACCACTTAAATTACTTTTATACCTAGGTGTTGACCCCAAAATAGCAATTATTAATAGTTGCCACTATCCTTATTGTTATCGTTATCCTTGTTGTTCTCCTTGTTGTCGTTGTTGTTGTTGCTTTGTGTGGTGTAACACAGCTAATTAAAATAAATGGCTTTTGGCAATGCTGTGAATGTGGTTCAACTATGGTCAACTATGGTCAACCAAAGGCCACCGAATGTTGGCCAAAATGAGTGCACATGACGTTTCGGTTGGCCGCTTATTTCACAGTTCATTTATCGCAAAGGTTCCATTTTGAAGGCATTTTTTGGTTTGTGCTCCGTATGTGGCAAAGTACTCTCTGGTTGATGTCATTACAGTTGTTATTGTTGTGTCCGTTGCTTTGCAGGCAGTTTAAATAATTAGTTTGTAATGCAACTTGTTTGCCCGGGCCGTTGACCGACAAATGCAATTATTTCAGTTTGTATAAATTTGTGTGCAATTACATTATGAAAAGCAGATTTTAAGCTTTTATTTGTTTACTTATTGCAACCCCCATGACGAAAAATAATACAATAACAGCAATAACAACAACAACAGTAACAACAACAAAAGTAAACAATATAATTTAAATGCATTTCCATGAAATAAATAAATAAATGAAACGAAATTAAACAAGTTGCAGCACTTTCATTAATTTTGTTGCCGAATCGTCTGCAGTTATGCAATTATAAAATTAACAATAACTCATGTGATGAAAGAGTAAATACCCTGCAAGCATTTGCAACATTTTTCATCTTCTTTTATTCAATAACATCCTAAAATTCTTTTTATGCACCTATTCAAGCATACCCGCTTTAGTTCATTTGCAGCTCGTAGGGTATATAAAGTACTCTTGCAATGAACAAATTTAATTATATAATTATGCACATAATTGCCTCGGCAGTTATATAATATTTTCTCTGTATTTTACCTAGCATTTTATGAGCTGAAACAGGACTCACATTGACTATTGCATTAAGAGCATGCCTTTGAAATGCAAACCAATAAATGCTTTTAGTGCCTGTTTTAACTTATTAAATTGACAAAAAGGCATTCAGCAATGCAGGAAGTTTGTCAGAACTGCTTACATATTTCGTTTTAGCCGTCTTAAATGATTTTGTCAATTTAAAAGCATACTTATAAAATTATTTAAATCGATCAAAGGTCATTTGATGTATTTATTTAAAAGTTACACACATTTTAAAATAATTTTATGATTTGTTAACTAGTAAACTATTAGTGTAAATACATAACGAAATTCTCTGCAAGACTCTTTAAATGTATTTTGACTCACAATTTTGTTAAATCATTTGTAAGATTTCAATAAATAAATTGAATAATTTCTTGCAAGTCTTTTTAAATTTAATGAAATGATTTATATTAGACTCTGAAGTTGTTTGAATTACGAAAGCAATTTCATGCGCTTCATAGACAGATGGACACACCTCCCACAGGGCAAGATTGGAGCAATTCCAACTCAAACAGAGAATTTGTAATCAAGGTAAACGATATGCATATGCATAGCAAATGAATTCAAATGGGGCAGGATAATACTCGTATTCGTACTCGTATGTTAACTGATATAGACAGATAAGTAGAGGTTGACACAGAGCTGAGTTCAGTTGAGTTGAGGTACAGGTCAGAGCCGTGCACAATTAGAACATGGCTAGTCATCATTAACCTGCAGAGTACACATATCAGGGGCATATGGAATAACCCGAAGGGTAAAGGGAGGAGGAGAGGGAGGAATGGAGTTGACATTTCCGTTTCCGCCCTGCAGGCGTGCTAAATTGTACAAAATTAGTTCTCTGATTTATTTTGCATATCAAATTTTGAGCACACACACACAGACAGAGGCAAAGTCAAATCAAATTTCATATGGCAAGTGAGTGCTAGAAGGAGAAGGAAGCGAAGGATGAGAAAGAGGAAGAGTAGTAGCTGCTAGTCAGGACATGATAGCCTCACTGATTAGCTACTTTTGGGAATTTTCGTGACTTGTCGCTTGATTACTTCTCCCAAACTGCTGTCAGAGAGCGATACCCAAGTTTTATGGCCTTTACACACACACACACAGCCTCAATTCTCTGGTTCATTATCATGGATGAGCTTCACTGGAAACTACACATAAAATGGTGGGCGTGGTTTACCGCTTCCTTCGCCTCCGCCTCCGCCTTTCTCAAATTTGATTAAAATTTCAATTTTGCTTCCTACGCTTTATCTGACGATTAGCATTGAAATTAGTTGCCCGCCCTCAAAATGACTTTGTAGTTTATTAATATTAATTGCCGATGTTCGGCTTCAGTCATTTTCTCAAAATTGATGGCTGCTTCTTCTTCTTCTTGGTCGTCACAGTTTTGGAGTTGTTTTTTTTTTTTTTTGAACGTGCTTGGAGAGTTGTGTTGGTAAATGTTTAACTTTCTGGGCCATTAACTGATTTGATGGCTTTTGCCACATTATGCAATTGAGCGTAATATGCGGGTGGACGAGATAAGTTGGTCAGTGTAGGACAGTGTTAAATGGAAGGGACATCAATGTCCGAAGGCTGACCCCCAATCATTTGTTTGATAAAATACATGAGAGACAACCAAGCTGGAGGCATATGGGAATGTAAATTCAACGGGAAATGGATCTTAGAGGAGACTGCTAAAATAGAACTTTTAAATATTATATATGTTTCTCAACTTATTCTGAAAATATGGGAGCTAAATAACTAATAAATAGAAACAGACTTATGGGGCATTTACACTAGTTGACAAGCTGGTCAATTTCATCTCAGTAGGCTGAAAATTTGGATGGCAACTTAGTCAACTCTAGTGTAAACGGTGGTCAACTCTAAGCAAAAGTGTGTTGACTTGGTAAAAAGCACAGCCCACTGAGATGAAATTGACAAGCTTGTCAACTAGTGTAAAGGCACCATTAGTTGGATAACTGATAAATAGAAATAGACTTTGTTTGTCAAGCATGGCGTGCAAATCGCCGATATTACTCATCCATGTCATTGAGCTTTGGTGACGAACGATATAAAATTGTATGTATAAATTATTCTTAAAAAGTGTCTGGCATTTGGCACATTGCTCAATAAGGTCCTTCTTCTTCTTACCCAATAAAAATATATTTTTTACGCACTGCCAAACTTTCATTTAAGAATAATTTATGCATACAATTAAATATAGTTCATCACAAAATTGGATATCATACATTTTGGGGCATGGAAATGTTTTCGGCACTAGACTTTAACCTCGTAAAGAAGTCTTTTTAGTATAGAATCTCTTCAACTTTAAATGGATTCAGCGATTCGACACAGTTAAACTAAAAAAAATAAAACTATTTTTTCATTGTAATATTTTTTGAAAAATAAGAGTCTGCTACTTACATATTTCACAAGTTAGAGTCGGAAACATATATATATAATAACATACCTGCAAAGAGAAAAAATTATATAAATTATCAAATAATGTTTATTTAAATAGTAAACTGATAATTTAAAGATACAAAATTTGAGACGGGGTAGGGGCGAACAATACCAACTGCCTTTGCACAGACTAAAAAATTAATTACAACTCTCTCTTTGCTCTTTACTCACCTGACTCAAGCGATCTTGACTATCGATGATATCGATAAACAAGCGCATGCGATCATCGAGTATCTGGAAACCATTCCGAGGCAGCAGCAGAAGATTCTGAACCGCATCTCGGATGCTGCCCGGAGTTGTGCTGCAGGAGCTGCTGTCGTCGCTGTTGAAACCGTTTTGCAATTGTTGTTGATGCAATTGTTGTTGATGCAGCTGTTGCTGCTGGTGCTGGTGCTGATGTTGCTGCTGGTGCTGCTGCTGATGTTGCTGCTGGTGCTGCTGCTGATGTTGCTGCTGTAGTTTTAGCTGCATTGAATGCTGTCGCAATGCCTCGGAGCATTTGCGCAAATAATCATAGGAACCTTTTGATTTGTACTTATCGGCCATGGCATGAAAGCTATCCAATATCTCATTAAAATCCGTCATCAAGGGGGCGGTTGAGGGCGTGGTCGTTGCACTCGACGGCGTTGTTACCGTGAGTGCCAATGAACCCAACGAACTATTCGATTTACTCATGACCATCTGCTGTTGTGGCGAACTCGTAATCACTCGCAATTCCGTGGTCAACGAATTGTTGTTGCCGTTGGCGGCCAAAGTCTTCAGGCTGCCGCTGCTGGCCGAGCTGCTGACCACTTTACTCGGACTGAGTGCCTGCAAATCCTCGCTCATCAGACGCAAATTATCCGAGATCTGATGGAAACTCTCCGAGGTGACCAGCGAATGTTCTCGCTGCTCCAATTTGTTGCTGTTGCTGCCGCCGGGCAAGACGCTGCTCTTGGGACGCCGTCGGGTTGGAACACCAGCAGCAGCAGCAACTGTTGCTGTTGCAGTAGGAACACTGCCCGCTGTCGCTGCAGCTCCTGCCCCGCCTCCAGGTGTGCCCGAAGTTACGTCCGGCATTTGCAATGGTTTCGATATAAACGAGTCCAAAGTCTGCGAATTGCTCAGTTTCGGTTTGTCCGCATTTTCAGGTATTTTATTGGCGCGTATTGCATCCAGAAATTGACGCAGCTGATCCGAAGGTGTCGGTGGTGGCGGTGGTTCCTCTGCCAATGGCTTGACAACGGCAACAACTTCGCTGTTCCGCTTAAGTGTTGCTGTTGCTGCTGCTGCTGTTGTTGTTGGCTTTAGGACATCGTCGGGCATATGTTGCTGATACTCCTGTCGCATGCTGCTCCTAATGTTGTCGAGGAACAAACGCAGCTGATTTGAAGGCGTCTGCACTTCACCAGCACCGGACAATGAGGCCAACGATTTGCTAACAATTTCCGGCGATATCATGTTGGGCTGAAAGTTGTTGTTGTTGTTGCTGCTGTTGCTGCCGTTGCAGCTGTTGTTGCTGCCGTTGTTCCCATTGCTCCCGTTGCTGTTGGGCGTCAACAAATTGAGATTCGTTTGCGATTGCTTGGCCAACTGTTGCTGACGCTTCAACTCGGACAGCAACTTGGCCTGCTCGGAATATTTGCGCACACTTTCCGTTATTGTTCGCAGCTGCTCGGAATAAGCTCTCAGCTGATGCTCCAGATAGGCCTGATCGGGTCCAGCTGCTGCTCCAGG
The DNA here is from genome assembly GCA_037043435.1 of Drosophila suboccidentalis. Taxonomy (NCBI): domain Eukaryota; kingdom Metazoa; phylum Arthropoda; class Insecta; order Diptera; family Drosophilidae; genus Drosophila; species Drosophila suboccidentalis. The sequence continues at coordinate 96,690 of JBAMBK010001362.1, forward strand.
TGCCGCATAGCTCGAAGGTCTCGCATCTGATTTGCCATTCTCTTGACACGACTCTTGAAAACTCAGCGAATGCCGCATGTTGCTCGTCGTTTGTTGCACGTTGGATGTTGCTGCTGCTGCTGCTGCCGCCTGCAACATGTTGTCCGTGCTGCTGCTTTTCTTGTGATTGCCATTGTTGTTGATGTTGCTGTTGTTACTGTTGCCGTTGGCAAAGCGTCGCAATGGAATTGGTGGCGCCTCCGTTGTCTGCATGCCGCCATTGTAACGATCCAGACTTCGAGGACGTTGCACGCCATTTCCATTCAGCTGTCCATTGATTGGCGATGCCAATGACATTTGTTGCTGCTGCTGCTGCTGTTGCATTGTTGGGCCATTGGGTCGTGGCGTGCTCTGCGAACGTCGCGGCACAACTGGCACACCGGCAACTGTTGCTGCCGTCACTGCTGCTGCTGCTGCTGCTGCTGGTTTGCGATGCATTGGGACTGGCGGTGCCGGTTGTCCATTGGTCGGACTTTGTCTGTACTGCTGAAAAATGGCGGCATAAAGTGATTCCTTGTCGGCAGCACTTGCTGTTGTTGCTGTTGTCGTTGTGCTCACGAGACTGACGGCATTGCGCAGCTGTTGCTGCTGCCGCGACAGGTGCAACAGTCGCTGCTGCTGCTGGGCATTGTAGTCGACAAAGCCACGCCCCGTTGCACTTGTGGGCGAGGCTGTGGCGGCGGAGGCGGCGGAGACAGCAATGCTATGTGGACGTTGCTTCAAGCCACGCAATCGCGAAGGCTCCGCATATTCGGGCATCTCATAACCGCTCGATGTTGTTGCTGCTGTTTTCCCGGCAACAGTTGGCGTTGCCTCTGTTGGCGACGGACTGTTGAGGAACGGATTGTTGCCCTTGAGGGCAATGGGCGTGGCAGCGCCAGGCGGCAACATGTTGGTGAGCTGAGGCGGCGGACCAGGCGAACTCTGCAGCGACTGTTGCTGCTGTGTGCTGCCGGGGTACAGCAGCGATTCGCTGATGTGCAAGTCCAACTCATGGGCATTGGGCTTGGAGTAAATGCTGTTTGCGGCACTTGGTCGCGTTGGGGGCGTGGCAGCAGCCGGATAACCAGTTATGCGAAAGCCATTCATGTTGCCAGTCTGAAGCTGTTGCTGTTGTTGCTGCTGCTGCTGTTGTGCGCTCTTTGAAGTTATTGTCGTTGTCATATCGTGCTGGCCGCTTTGGCTACGTGGCCATTGTGTTGTTGTCGTTTCGTTGCGGCTTTCAGCATGGACAATCGGCCAATCAATCAGTCAATCAGGCAGTCAATCAATCACTTATACATCGTCTTCAACTTATCAATTCAACTGCACTACGTGGAGCAATTACTGAAATTTGTGTGCGATGTTGTCGTTGCTGCTGCTGTTTGAATTGAACGCAGTTTGCATTTAAATTTATGTCACGCCACGGGACGTATACGCAATATTTGGAGTGGTTTATGGCAATTGACGCAACGTTGTGAGTCTCTTGAGCAATAAATGATGCGATTGATTCATTGATATCAATTCTACATATTATTCAAAGATTTACATTTACCCAATTATCGATCTATATAATTCTATCGATTAATTTGTAACACCATTTGTCAGTCAATATTTGACAAGTTCATTGTTGAGAAATAGTCGAAAGCTACTACTTATCAAATATATTGATAACAATTAACCAAACTGAATAAAAATATATTTTTCTCGATACTATATAAATGAATCGTTATTTTGTTATCGATGAATTGTTATCGATAACTGAATATCGATAGTTTGGCAAAGTTGTTGAGTCTTTATGCCAATTTCTCTACAAAATATAATTTAATAATAGGAAATAACTTTTCAGCAGCGATTTAACTTCATTTAAATAGCGACAAATACAAAGATCGACAAAAAGTACCGTTAAGTACAAATTAATCGGTATATCGATAACAAAAGTGATGACAAAGTTGGCAATTTTTTAAAAAATATTGTTAATACAGTTGCGTTTAAGCATTTGAATTAAGAATTAAACACTGATTTTGAACACTGATTGAACATTGCTTTTGATGACAAATAAATAGCAAATATTTATATATCGATAGCATTTGAGAATTTGTTTGTAAATTTTGTTTTATGAAATATTAAAATCCCAAATCAACTCACAAATGAGACAAATCAAAGCCAAACTTAAGACGTCATTATCGATAAAGATGTACGAATATGTTTTGGGGACTTAAGACTATCAAATGGGGAATGCAGAAAATCAAATGCACAATAATCCCCGATGTCAACAAGACAAATAATCAGCCAGCAAATTGAGCAAAGAAGATGCAGCCAGCTATGGGAGATCAGAAATGTAAATAACAAATTGCACAAATACACACATAGTCCTTGCAGATGGCAATACCTGTCCAAATATTTCGACAGGCCATAAGCTTCTCCCACTCCGTCTTTTGGCCATGGCTTTTCTCTTGGCTTTGCCTTGGCATTGACTGTGCTATGCAGGCCAAGGAATTTCACCAAAATTGAGATGCCAACGGATGCAGCAAAATTGCCAAAGTTGTCGTCTTATTTACAATATTTGCGGCGGCTTTGACAAAACTATTTATGACTGGTTGGTTGCCCTACGTGAATGTGAACGTGGACCGTAATTCTGAGGTCCTGTGGCTACGTGTCAACAGACAGAGAGACACACACACACATTTGCACGCTTTAGAGCATAAATATGCCACAAAGGGGCCATGGGTGACAATGGGTTAAGAGCGAGTGTCAGAGAGAAGGCTGTCAAAAGGATAAAAAGGCTACAACCAGGAGATGGCAATGCTTATGGTCGGTGGCTAAAATTCAGCATTATCATAAATATTTAATAAGAAATGTGTATAAATTATAAAAAAACAAAAACGAAACGAAAACTCTGTTGAAATATGAAAATAAACAAATGAGCGAAGGGGGAGAGAAATGGGAAAATTAAACATGCCATAAGGGAAAATGCGCGAGAAGAACATGTTGCAAATACACACACACACATGTACAGATGACAAAAACATGTCGCATTCAACAACAAAATTTAAAGGGAATTTGCACAGCGAGAAATGTACAGAAACTTAATGAATACTTTAATAATCTACAATTAATACAAAAAATATTAAAAAAAAAAATTTTCATT